>JABUOV010000052.1:57500-67500 GCA_025617405.1 Perca schrenkii
CACTAACATGATAGTTAACATTAGTAATTAAACCTAAACAGATAATGGAAGTCCAAACTGCCTGTGAGCTTCTCCTGTACTATACGGTAATTCCTCTACTGTGTGACAGTAAGTCTCGTGGTTATGACCCAATCGTTAGCCTATTTTTATAAAAGCGTCTGCTACGGAGCCATAACGTGAGCTACAAGGTAATGGAGCCTTTTATACATTGTCGTGTTTCTTTAGAAATAAACAACGGACAAATAGAGTCTTTAAACGCTTCAGATGTCAATTCAATTTTCTTTATTTGAAAAGGGGACAGTGAACATTAATCAACATTGAAACAATGTAAATGTGCCCGAGTTAGCTCAAAAGTGCTAATTTTCATCGGTAGTCCCCCCCAGCCAGATGTAAAACAGGCAGCCTTTAAAATAATGACAGGTCTAAAATCACAAGATAAAATTACATACAAAACACATTATGATTAATAAATGCAATTCCAGTAAAATACTTATATAACGTTTAAATGCACACAGATAACATTAGTGCCCACAAGTTTGGCTCTCTACCAGCCATTTTTTTGCATTCTTTTTGAATGAAAAGAATGACAAAGACTCTGTTACGGTTGCCGGCACTGTGTTCCTGCTGAACTGCTCTTATACGGAGAAGACAGCCTGACCAAAAGCTGTTTTTCTCCGTGGGATGATGCAGTCTTCCCTCACTGCCCTTCTAGTGAACCTAACCTCACTGGACCTAAAATGTATAAAATCACACAGTGGAGGAGGTGCTAAAGCATGTCTAATTTTATAAATTAAACAGATATTTTTTGAATTTAATGAGATTATCCCAGGTAAGTAACTGATATTTCCTCAGAATACTACAGTGGTGGTAATGGTATGGTTTATTTGCCCAGTAAAGTTATTCTCTGTCAAAGTGACGCCAAAATGAATGGGAGTCAATGGGAGCTACGCTTGCCAGATGCTCGCTTACCCCCTTGGGAAGCTAGTCCGAACTTTTGCGGTCCCTGTTATTCCCAGGTGGCCTGAACACACCATTACTAGACTGCAGTACAGACTGCAGTACGACATGATGTCATAGCTGACCACTCCCTACTAGACTGCAGTACAGACTGCAGTACAGACTGCAGTACGACATGATATAGCAGGCTGTTTTGGTAGGAGGTCAATTCAAGTCTTATGATTCTAATGATGATTGATTTAACTCTACACGACTCTAATCTAATCAGTATTTCTCTTCCACAATAATCCACTTTGGAGCTTTTAATTAAATTGCCCTTTAACAAAAACCCTTTTTTTTTTTAGGGATTCTCCCATGTTGAATGTTTATAGTGTGGTAATACTGCAAGTTGACTTCTGGTTTGTCTGCCACCTCCATAGAAATAAAAATCAATTCCAAAATCCAAAAACATCCGCGAAATTGCGTTCGCTAAACCCACCAGACTCCATGTAAATAATCAGTAATTTTAGCATTGTGTGTGCCTGTGTCTGTCTCTGTGTGTGGTGTGTGTGGTGTCTGTGTGTGTCTGTGTGTGTCTGTGTGTGTTTGTGTGTGTGTCCGTGTGTGTGTGTCTGTCTGTGTGTGTCCGTGTGTGTGTGTGTGTGTCTGTGTGTGCGTGCATGCGTCTGTGTGTGTGTCCGTGTGTGTGTGTCTGTGTGTGTGTGTCCATGTGTGTGTGTGTCTGTGTGCGTGCATGCGTCTGTGTGTGTTTGTGTGTGTGTCCGTGTGTGTGTGTCTGTCTGTGTGTGTCCGTGTGTGTGTGTCCGTGTGTGTGTGTCTGTGTGTGCGTGCATGCGTCTGTGTGTGTGTCCGTGTGTGTGTGTCTGTGTGTGTGTGTCCATGTGTGTGTGTGTCTGTGTGTGTGTCCATGTGTGTGTGTGTCTGTGTGTGTGTCCGTGTGTGTGTCTGTCTGTGCATGTGTCCGTGTGTGTGTGTCTGTATGTGTGTGTCCATGTGTGTGTGTGTTTGTGTGTGTGTCCGTGTGTGTGTCTGTCTGTGTGTGTGTCCGTGTGTGTGTGTCTGTGTGTGTGTGTCCATGTGTGTGTCCGTGTGTGTGTCTGTCTGTGTGTGTGTGTCTGTGTGTGTGTGTCCATGTGTGTGTCCGTGTGTGTGTCTGTCTGTGTGTGTGTCCGTGTGTGTGTGTCTGTGTGTGTGTGTCCATGTGTGTGTGTGTCTGTGTGTGTGTCCGTGTGTGTGTGTCTGTGTGTGTGTGTCCATGTGTGTGTGTGTCTGTGTGTGTGTCTGTGTGTGTGTGTCCATGTGTGTGTGTGTCTGTGTGTGTGTCCGTGTGTGTGTGTGTCTGTGTGTGTCTCTGTGTGTGTGTGTGTGTGTCTGTGTGTGTGTCCATGTGTGTGTGTCTGTGTGTGTCCATGTGTGTGTGTGTCTGTGTGTGTCCATGTGTGTGTGTGTCTGTGTGTGTGTGTGTCCATGTGTGTGTGTGTCTGCGTGTGTCCATGTGTGTGTGTCCATGTGTGTGTGTGTCCATGTGTGTGTGTGTCTGTGTGTGTCTGTGTGTGTGTGTGTGTCTGTGTGTGTCCATGTGTGTGTGTGTCTGCGTGTGTCTGTCTGTGTGTGTCCATGTGTGTGTGTGTCTGTGTGTTTGTGTGTCCGTGTGTTTGTGTCTGTGTGTGTCTGTCTGTGTGTGTCCATGTGTGTGTGTGTCCGTGTGTGTGTCTGTGTGTGTGTGTGTCTGTGTGTGTCTGTGTGTGTGTGTGTCTGCGTGTGTCCGTGTGTGTGTGTGTCTGCGTGTGTCCATGTGTGTGTGTGTCCGTGTGTGTGTGTCCGTGTGTGTGTGTCTGTGTGTGTCCATGTGTGTGTGTGTCTGTGTGTGTCCATGTGTGTGTGTGTCTGCGTGTGTGTGTGTCTGTGTGTGTCCATGTGTGTGTGTGTCTGTGTGTGTCCATGTGTGTGTGTGTCTGCGTGTGTGTGTGTCTGTGTGTGTCCATGTGTGTGTGTGTGTCCATGTGTGTGTGTGTCTGTGTGTGTCCATGTGTGTGTGTGTCTGTGTGTGTCCATGTGTGTGTGTGTCTGCGTGTGTGTGTGTCTGCGTGTGTGTGTGTCTGTGTGTGTCCATGTGTGTGTGTGTCTGTGTGTGTGTGTGTCCATGTGTGTGCGTGCATGCGTCTGTGTGTGTGTCCGTGTGTGTCTGTCTGTGTCTCAAACAACAACAATAAACTGGGAGGAAATGTGTTAATTTTTGAGGCATTATTCTTTAAGATTTTACAATGAAAGTCAAAATTCAATACTCTTAAGGATCTAAAGGACTTTTCACTTATTTATATATTAAAAACTAAGAAATGTATTATTCTTTAAAAAAAAAAAGCCTGGATGTTTAAAGTGTGATTATATTACAGCTCTATACACGCTAAAAGTCCTGATTATTTACATGGAGTCTGGTGGAGATATGCTGGCTCTATACACGCTAAAAGTCCTGATTATTTACATGGAGTCTGGTGGAGATATGCTGGCTCTATACACGCTAAAAGTCCTGATTATTTACATGGAGTCTGGTGGAGATATGCTGGCTCTATACACACTAAAAGTCCTGATTATTTACATGGAGTCTGTTGGAGATATGCTGGTTCTATACACGCTAAAAGTCCTGATTATTTACATGGAGTCTGGTGGAGATATGCTGGCTCTATACACACTAAAAGTCCTGATTATTTACATGGAGTCTGTTGGAGATATGCTGGTTCTATACACGCTAAAAGTCCTGATTATTTACATGGAGTCTGTTGGAGATATGCTGGTTCTATACATGCTAAAAGTCCTGATTATTTACATGGAGTCTGGTGGAGATATGCTGGCTCTATACACGCTAAAAGTCCTGATTATTTACATGGAGTCTGGTGGAGATATGCTGCCTCTATGCTGGCCCGCATATCAATTTAGGTTCACAATAAATTTTGGCCCATCTAGTTTTTGTACCTTTTTCAATGTTTTGTCGTTTTGTCTGAAGTTTTTTTTCCACTTTTTCCGATGTTTTTGTCGCTTTTTGTCGCTATTTTCTTTGATGGCTTAAGTTACTTTTTTGGGGGCTTCAGGGCAAAAACTGTAAGTGAGAAGGCTATATGAGACACGCAATAATCCAGTAAAAAATCCTTGACTTTTTCCGATTAAATGAAAAGCATGTGGATAAACTAAACATGTCTGGCCCTTGATGTCATTCTTATTTTCATGTGCGGCCTGTAGTGAATTTGAGTTTGACCCGTCTGTTCTAGAGTGATCAGTGTAAGTTAACTTTTATTTGTAATATTTCACTTTATACAATCTGTCATGTTCTCTCTTCAGTGGGAACATGTTGAGTTTAAACTCTCCTAAGCAGTAATGATAATACACGTTAGTCTCAAGACATTAATTATAATTAAACCAACTTTTTATATTTTCAAATAAACCATCTTTCCTGCTCTGGCAGTTGGAATAACTAAATAAATAAATAAAGGCCATTATTGATTACGGTGCGAACAGAAAAGCTGTAGAAATTTGAGTGTGAATTTTTGCAGCTTTTCTTCTCTGGTTGTAATCTGAGTAGTTTTGTAGTAAGTAAGACTCTCTCTGTTAATACACGTGCTAGAAAGAGGTTTGCTAATGTTTTAAAGACCACGCCGAAATATTCACTCTGACATTCTGGTTCTGCTTCGGATGCCGTCAAGCGGGATCTCCGATCGTAATCACTCCTTCACTGACCAATCAGCATTCATTAGCAGTCTTTCACTGACCAATCAGCATTCATTAGCAGAATGCTAGCGTGTTATGGGCAACGACGACTCACCCTGTAAGAAATCAAAAGGACATAAATACTCGTTCATTCAACTTTCAAACTTTTAATCCATGTTGAACTTGCAAAAACTACAATCAAATCTGAGGTTTCTCAACAACAATCAGGACTCCCATTCATTTAGCATTCTAGCTCCATAGAATCCCATTCATTTAGCCGTCTAGCTCCATAGACTCCCATTCATTTAGCCGTCTAGCTCCATAGACTCCCATTCATTTAGCCGTCTAGCTCCATAGACTCCCATTCATTTAGCATTCTAGCTCCATAGAATCCCATTCATTTAGCCGTCTAGCTCCATAGACTCCCATTCATTTAGCCGTCTAGCTCCATAGACTCCCATTCATTTAGCCGTCTAGCTCCATAGACTCCCGTTCATTTAGCATTCTAGCTCCATAGAATCCCATTCATTTAGCCGTCTAGCTCCATAGACTCCCATTCATTTAGCCGTCTAGCTCCATAGACTCCCATTCATTTAGCCGTCTAGCTCCATAGACTCCCATTCATTTAGCATTCTAGCTCCATAGACTCCCATTCATTTAGCCGTCTAGCTCCATAGACTCCCATTCATTTAGCCGTCTAGCTCCATAGACTCCCATTCATTTAGCCGTCTAGCTCCATAGACTCCCATTCATTTAGCATTCTAGCTCCATAGACTCCCATTCATTTAGCCGTCTAGCTCCATAGACTCCCATTCATTTAGCCGTCTAGCTCCATAGACTCCCATTCATTTAGCCGTCTAGCTCCATAGACTCCCATTCATTTAGCCGTCTAGCTCCATAGACTCCCGTTCATTTAGCCGTCTAGCTCCATAGACTCCCGTTCATTTAGCCGTCTAGCTCCATAGACTCCCGTTCATTTAGCCGTCTAGCTCCATAGACTCCCGTTCATTTAGCCGTCTAGCTCCATAGACTCCCGTTCATTTAGCCGTCTAGCTCCATAGACTCCCGTTCATTTAGCCGTCTAGCTCCATAGACTCCCGTTCATTTAGCCGTCTAGCTCCATAGACTCCCATTCATTTAGCCGTCTAGCTCCATAGACTCCCGTTCATTTAGCCGTCTAGCTCCATAGACTCCCGTTCATTTTGCCGTCTAGCTCCATAGACTCCCATTCATTTAGCCATCTAGCTCCATAGACTCCCATTCATTTAGCATTCTAGCTCCATAGACTCCCATTCATTTAGCCGTCTAGCACCATAGACTCCCATTCATTTAGCCATCTAGCTCCATAGACTCCCATTCATTTAGCCATCTAGCTCCATAGACTCCCATTCATTTAGCCATCTAGCTCCATAGACTCCCATTCATTTAGCCATAGACTCCCATTCATTTTGCACTGGACCGCGATCACCCCCCAGTGGAACTTTGGTGGAACTACAACCAAATTTGGTACAATGGGGCTGAAGAGGGAGTGAACAGGTTTTCCGTAGACCGGCTTTGGTATGACCAATCGCAAAACTGGTTATCCTAAATGGAGCGAAGTCAGCTTCCCCTCATGCTTCAAGAGGTGCTTAAATTATATGGTTTCCTGTTTCACACACGGTTTCCTTTTTAACCAATACTTTTTCATGACTTTTCTGCAAATTTCCATGACTATGTGTTCCTGAAAATGTAATCCTAATGATTAGTTACTGATAAAAAGAGTGGTAGTTACAGTTAAATGCATGAGGAACTACTGGTTAGTTAAGGATTAGTTACTGATAAACAGAATGCATGTGTGAATTACTGTAATTATGAATCATTAGGAAAACTGTTCTTGGGATTTATCAGTAACTATCATTAACCAGTAGTTTCTCATTCATTAACTACCTACTTGTGCATTTTATTTAAAATGTTGTGTTACAATGCTTTTAAAAAAAAATTCATCGTCAATAAACCTAGTAAAAGGACATACCTCATTTGAGTTAGGATAAAGAGCCTAAATTATGAATTATGACTATTCTATTGACTAATAGAATAGTTAAGACCAGAGGATGCTGGACTATGTAAAAGTTTTGTCAGTTTGATGCGGTTTTAAAACCATTTCAACATTTTTCAAATGTCATGAAATTAAATAAAATCAACCAAAATTAAATGGAAGTACTCAATTTTTACTTGTTAAGAACATGCATGCATGGATGTATATGCTATGGATGTATATAAATCAAAACTACTTTGGAAACTGGTCAAACCCTAAGATTTAAAACTTTAAATCAAAATAGTTTTCTAAAGAGAAGTAGTAAAAATCAAATTACAACCACATTTTGGTTTATACAAACTTTTATTATCAAGACAAAAAATAAAAAAAACTTTATACACATTTTACAAAATCCCCTAAAACACAACTCTGCTCTTTAAAAAAGTAAAAATATATTTACATTTTATTACAAAAATGCAGATAAAACTATAAATTCACAAAAACACAACTGTCTACATCTGTTTAAAAAGTCTCATTTCATCCTGATGGACCTCCACGAAAAAATGATTCTGTACCAGAGTCTGGGTTCATCTGCTAGATGCATTGGAGTTGAATACTTTCCCCCAGCATGCACTGGGTGAGATGTAGAGGCCAGGGTTGGCCCAGACTACCCAGCATGCACTGGGTGAGAGGTATGTATACACCAGGGTGCAAAATTACAAATCCCACTATGACCACGCCAAGACCCGCCCTACGAAGCAGCCTGATTGGTTGAGGTTATGCATTTGACCTCCGAGTGGTTAAGGTTAGGACATCTGATTGGTCAGGAGATAGGACCTGTACATGTAAGCATGGAGGTCTGGCCAATAGGAGTGTGTGAACGCTATTGAAGGGCGGGTCTTGGCGTAGCCGTAGTGGGATTCGTAATATCGCCACCAGGGTTGGATAAGACTACCCAGCATGCACTGGGTGAGAGGTATAGGCCTCACTATTGGTTGAATTCTCATTCCTGGGTCTCAGAAGTCTGCGTCCAGCCTGAAGGTGTTGTCGGTGGAGCCTGACATCACGCCCATCCGCTGGTACTCGCCCACTCGCTTCTCAAAGAAGTTGGTCTTCCCCTCCAGAGAGATGTTCTCCATGAAGTCAAAGGGGTTCTCCACGCGGTAGATCTACACACAGAGACACACAACGCACACGCACAACACACAACACACAGGTCAGTTTGGGTTGATATGTTACAGAGCAACATTTAAAACACACAGAGAGAGAGAGAGAGAGTGGTTGTTCTGGCCGACAGGAAGCCAGTCTCCACAGAGTCACATTTAAGACTTTTTAAAAGACTAAATTAATTCAATTCAACCTCTATAATATCACAACAGGAGACATGTTGAAGAGGAACATTTAGGTCCTGGTCACATGATTACGCTCTCGGGTAAAAACGACAAAATATTTCATCAGATGTACGTTTTTGGGGTGTGTGTGTAGGTCTCTCCGTCAGTGTGTAGGTCTCTGTTGGTGTGTGTGTGTGTGTGTCTGTCATTGTGTGTGTCTGTGTGTGTGTGTAGGTCTCTGTCAGTGTGTGTAGGTCTCTCCGTCAGTGTGTAGGTCTGTCAATGTGTGTAGGTCTCTGTTGGTGTGTGTGTGTGTCTGTCATTGTGTGTGTCGGTGTGTGTGCAGGTCTCTGTCGGTGTGTGTGTGTGTGTGCAGGTCTCTGTTGGTGTGTGTGTGTGTGTGTGTCTGTCATTGTGTGTAGGTCTCTGTCGGTGTGTAGGTCTCTGTCAGTGTGTAGGTCTCTGTTGGTGTGTGTGTGTGTGTGTGTGTCTGTCATTGTGTGTAGGTCTCTGTTGGTGTGTGTGTGTAGGTCTCTGTTGGTGTGTGTGTGTGTGTGTGTAGGTCTCTCCGTCAGTGTGTAGGTCTGTCATTGTGTGTAGGTCTCTGTTGGTGTGTGTAGGTCTCTGTGTGTGTGTGTGTGTCTGTCATTGTGTGTGTGTGTGTGTGTCTGTCATTGTGTGTGTGTGTGTGTGTCTGTCATTGTGTGTGTGTGTGTTTGTGTGTGTGTGTGTGTGTGTGTGTGTGTGTGTGCAGGTCTCTGTTGGTGTGTGTGTGTGTCTGTCATTGTGTGTGTGTGTGTGTGTCTGTCATTGTGTGTGTGTGTGTGTGTGTGTGTGTGTGTGTGTGTGTGTGTGTGTGCAGGTCTCTGTCGGTGTGTGTGTGTGTGTGTCTGTCATTGTGTGTGTGTGTGTGCAGGTCTCTGTCGGTGTGTCTGTTCAGGAGAGCGTCTGTCTCGTGCTGCTGTGGTTCTGGCGGTGGACCACTCGTCCTCCAATCAGAACGCCTGCAGCAGCACTCAGCCACCATCATTGGCTGAGGTCCGTACCCCTGCGCTTCTCATCATCACAGACCTCTCTCGGTGAGATTTTAAAACTCATAACTCATCACCAGGTAGGTTGTGGGAGGAGTTACCTTGGTGAAGCCGAGCTCCAGCATCAGTCTGTCGGCCACGAACTCGATGTACTGCTTCATCAGCTCACAGTTCATCCCGATCAGCTTCACGGGCAGAGCCTCGGTCAGGAACTCCTGATGGAAGGGGAGAGACAGACAGAGAGACAGACAGACAGACCTTTAGAACCAGTCCAACATCAGGGTGTAAATCACAAGTTTGACATTGATACGATATCTCAATGATACGAGATTTGCTGAGATCTTAACCCCTTAACGCCGACTGCAGGCGAGATAGCGTGGGTGTATCCCCCCCAATGCCGGTGCTTTTTACATTCGATACATACCTAGGAACCTTTTGCACGCACTGGTTTCTCGTAGGACCGGTCGGAGTGGGAACTACATCCAGTTCACGGAAGCGAAATTAACCCCTAACCCTAAAAAGACTACTGTCAATGTTAGGGACTAGGAGAGTGTTTTATTTCTTGCTGTTGTCAAGATTCATTTATTTGTCAATTACTTGAAAATGTGTTTTATTAATTTTACCATTTTGTAAAGAATTTTACCATAAATGCCTGTTGTCGCTAATTTGCATCACACCTCAATTTATATATATTCTATATTAGGGCTGCAACGATTCCTCGAATAACTCGAATAATTCGATTACAAAAAATGCTCGAAGCAAATTCTTTGCCTCGAAGCTTCGTAAAATCAATGTAATTAAGGTTGTACGGCTCACTGTGTTTCCGCACGGAGGATTATTACTAGCGCACATGAGGTTTGCGCTTCTGCGGACACAACACAAGCACGGACAGTATATAAACACAAGACGGCCCGATTACAAATGAAAGAAGACGAAAATAGCGAGGGTCTAAGAGGAGAGACAGGCGA
>JABUOV010000052.1:80000-85000 GCA_025617405.1 Perca schrenkii
CTCAAACTACTAATACACAACACACTCTCAAACTACTAATACACAACACACACACTCTCAAACTACTAATACACAACACACACACACACTCTCAAACTACTAATACACAACACACACCTCACTGCTCCTCTGTCTGCAGTCAGAGGTTCTCATGTGTTACTGGATTAAATCAGAGATCAGACTATGGACCGGGACCATTTAAAGCTCTTCTGAGTTGGATTTTGGACTTTTAAGATCTCCAAAATAAGTGGATTTTCTTTGGATGAGTCGGGATTTCCAAATAAACAGTTTGACGATGTTAACTTGGTCTCTGGGAAACATTTTAGAAACCTAACGATTGATTAAAAGAATTAAAGAAATAAACTAAAAATCAATAATAATCATTGAGGGTCTAAAGGAGAATCCTGGCACACATGGTGTGTGTGTGTGTGTAGTCTGTAATGAATGAATTAAACAGATAACATGGACTACTTATCTGTTTTAAGAAATGTTTGGGAGTGCTGACCCTGTTGCAGGGCCTGATCCAGATGATAACACTGAGTGCTGATTAGTTATTTTTAGCCAATAATCCAATCCAAGTGAGCATGGATAAAAGTACAAGATACTCAGAGTTAAGATCAGGTTAAAAAGATTAATGTTGCTTTAAGATGATTGTACAATAAATCACGTTAACCTAATTACTTTACTATTGCTTATTAAAATAATCTATTGTTCATATTAATAATCTGAATTTACTTCCCAGCTTAAAGTTTGTAGTTTGATAGCAAACAATGACATTCTTCATCATCCACATTTAGAAGAAACGTTATTTCATCTCTAACAAACAAAGGAAGTAGATCACAGTAACAGCTGATCGTCCCTGTTTTGGCGCCAGAACTGACATTTTTTAGGCGCCATATGACTCCAATAACCAAGCCGAACTGATGATCATTGACTTGGATATGAATGCAGATGATATTTCTGTTAAATGGAGATGAAAACCTTGAAGATTTCAGCTGATTTTGGACTCACTTACCGCAGCGTCGTCGAAGATTTTTCGCGCGGTTTTAGACGCCAAGATGCGGGTCGTGTTCAGGCTCGGTGGCTGGAAGAGAAACGACAATAAATACTCCTTAAACTACTTTAAACTCTTCGCTCAAAAACCTACATTTTGTTAGAGCTGATCATAGTGAAACATACATTAAAAGTTAGTTCAATCAGGCGGATGTAGTGAGCAGCTACACCAGGCTTCATCCAGAAATAAGACAATTAAAAACATATCATCGCTTACCATCAAATGTAGAGACAATATATAACACATTTACACTTCCTCTTAGGCTATATATGTTATAATAGTGTAATCGGCCATCATGGAGTGTATATAACTAGATGTCTGGATGTCAAATATTCGACTTAAACTGCGAGATTTCGTGCGGAGTTCCTGTTAAAGCTGAACTGTAGATAGCTAGTTTTGTAATGAATATGTGACATGTGGACAGAGCTCCATTCAGATAAACCACACTTTAACGTTTTATCGCATATTGTCAAATGTACTTACCACATAGAACATAAATTAACACGTTGTCCTAAGGTGCTATAACGTTACAACTTAACGGCTGAGGCTAGAAGCCACGAAAACACAAAGTTGTGGAACTATTTTAACGTTTCTTACCGTGTTTTCTTTGTTCAGAGACATGGTGTCCATCTTACTGCTGACTGAGTTTTCATTCTTCACGGAGAGAGGAGCGCGAGCAGAAAGCATTTTTATATCCTGGAGTTCACACGGACAGACAAATAAAAAGATAAGTTAACTTAAATTAAAAGATGGCGTAAAACAAAAGAGACGAAATCTACACTAAGGGGCAGAGAAAACACAGACGAAGAGCAGAGACTGAAGCGGTTTCTGTTGTCCTCTCGCCCTTTTTATTGAAATCTTGGCGCTAGAACGCAGCAGGCCAATAGAAACGCAGCTCGTGCGGTCTCTTTAAACAGACGCAGCGGCGGAGCCAATCAGACGGCGAGCAGAGCTCACGTGTTACGTCCCAGATGCGGGAGATTTCAAACAGCTGAGCTTTAGTCTGAGCGGTGTTACAAAACGGCCAAAAACCGATGTTACAAAACCTTTAAAATGAGCGTTTACGCAACATATTTGCTTTTGACAAAGACTCACTTTTGTTTGAAATTAAAAACATTTAAACTGTGATTCAAAAATAGCGTCATATAAGTTCAAAAGTGAAGTTAAAATCGCAAAAAGTAAACGTCTTTTTTTATCTCCATATTTTCAATATTTCCCGCTGCCGCCATTTTTGTTGTTTAATGTAGGTTAATCTAAAGGCGTTGTCACAACAATTTAGCGCAAAAATAATACTTTTACACACGACGTATTAATATATCTCTAGATTTAGAGGCATCATTTGTATTATCAGGTATTATAACTACTAACTGTAGCCTAAAAAGTGCCCTACTGTCAGACGAGGCGTTAATTCTCCCGTCACTTCGACAGAATAAACACCGATTAAAAGACAGAATGATTGTGTATTTGTGTTCCGGACTCACTGACCGTGTTGCAGCTTTTATGTGCTCAAGTTTCAGGCTCTAAAACGAAAGTTTTACCTTCTACAAATCCCTCTAAAATCCATAGACAGTCTATAAAATCTGATTTTATTAAATGGACTTCCCCTCGGCGAAGCTGACATGACATAGCAACTGTTTCCAGGTCGCTGCCGAAAGCGAGAGCTCTGATTGGCTGGTTTGGGAAGACAACGACAGAGCCTGTGGATGTACGTCTTTACGTCACAGTCAGAGACGCCACCTAGCGGCCTGGAAGAAGTGGTGCAACACTGGATCCATCTGTTTATACACACCTTCTCATTCAATGTGTTTCCTTTTTATTTTCATGACTATTTACATTGTAGATTCTCACTGAAGGCATCAAAACTATGAATGAACACATATGGAATTATGTACTTAACAAAAAAGTGTGAAATAACTGAAAACATGTCTTATATTTTAGATTATTTTGGCCTGTACTGTATTCTGATCTGATTACAGCAAAGACAACAATAGGCTCCAGAATATTTCCTTCTGTATTGACAGATGCAATATTAGAAAATCGATTTTTTTTTTTTTAATTACATTTCTATATCTGCATTTATATCAAAACCTCGAGACTTTCAAACATCAACATGTCATTTATTAATATAATTAATTCAGCTGAAGGCGAACATCCGGAGTAGCTTATTCTCGGTGAAATGTTTTCTGTTTTTTTTTTTGGGCAGGAAACAGAATCAAACTTCATCAAGTCAGTAAGAGGAGGAAGAAGATGAAGGAGAAGAGAATAAGGTGTGGCTTTGGTCCAGCAGATAACGGTTGAAACAGAAAAGGTGAACTCCTGAACATTTAAAAGTCAACGTTTTTTGCTTGACCCCAAAAAAAAACGAAAACAAATACCTGATTTTGTGTCCTCACTCACTTTTACAGTTCTGCAGTTTCTTTGTCTCTTTGTTTACTCTCTGGACGCCGGTGTCTACATTTGTGTCTAAAATCACCATCACCAAACTCCACCAGACTCCATGTCAATAATCACTACTTTTATCATCGTAAAACACACTTCATTCAAAGTGGACAGAAACTAAATAAAACTACCAAAAGCCGTCTTGGTTCATCTTTCCACTGTTCCAACAATCACCACTCTGGTTTGGTTGAAATAAACCCTTAATTCACCCATTTACATGTGGAGATATGCTGGCTCTATACACGCTAAAAGTCCTGATTATTTACATGGAGTCTGGTGGAGATATGCTGGCTCTATACACGCTAAAAGTCCTGATTATTTACATGGAGTCTGGTGGAGATATGCTGGCTCTATAAACGCTAAAAGTCCTGATTATTTACATGGAGTCTGGTGGAGATATGCTGGCTCTATACACGCTAAAAGTCCTGATTATTTACATGGAGTCTGGTGGAGATATGCTGGCTCTATACACACTAAAAGTCCTGATTATTTACATGGAGTCTGGTGGAGATATGCTGGCTCTATACATGCTATAAGTCCTGATTATTTACATGGAGTCTGGTGGAGATATGCTGGCTCTATACACGCTAAAAGTCCTGATTATTTACATGGAGTCTGGTGTAGTTTGGTGATGGTGATTTCTGGGCTGTTTCATGTTAAACTAAAAGGATCTTACTCTTTAACTAAAAGGTCTATCTCTGTAGATCTGTGAATCCATCCCATAATGTTGTCAGACACTTAGAATAATAATCTGAGTCTGTCAGCGGCAACAACAGAACTTTTAGTGGACTCTAACTGCTGCTGAACATTAGTCCTGTAAGGTTACATTACTGCCAATCTTGATTAATACTGGACCAATCTCCAAGATTGTTGTTCCCATCAGTCACTTAGACACAAAAACATGGGGGAAATAGGGCACACACACACACACACACACACACACACACACACACACACACACACACACACACACACACACACACACACACACACACACACACACACACACACACACACACACACACACACACACACACACACCAGGGTCCAGGTTAAAAAGATGAAGCGTTTTGGTTCAGACGGAGCTGAGTTTAACCAGCCCTCTGACAGAGTCTTCGTGCAGAGCGTCCTGATTGGCTGGATCGTACAGACTGGCAGCGGGGGGGCAGGGGGCGGGGTGTGGGTGCACGTGCACGTGGGCGGGCGTGCACGGCAGGGCGCCCTGTGGCGTGGTGCATGGCGTCTCCTCAGGGTTGACGAAGTGGCTCCGATGATGAAGATGATGACGATGATGGTGATGATGGTGGTTGTGGTGGAGGTGGCAGTGGTAGTCAGCGGCAACGGTGTCCGTCAGGGTCAGGACATCACCCCCACCCCCCCCACCGGTGCAGGATGGTAGGGAGGGCTGGGGGGGGGGCAGGTGGGCGCAGGGGCCCCCCAGGGACAAGGACTTCCCCGGCAGAGGAGACAGGACCACAGGGTTGTTGGCTGCAGCCTGGAGGACAGA
>JABUOV010000052.1:87500-102500 GCA_025617405.1 Perca schrenkii
AGAGAACACACACACACATGTTCATCACTAGAGAACACACACACACATGTTCATCACTAGAGAACACACACACACACACACATGTTCATCACTAGAGAACACACACACACACACATGTTCATCACTAGAGAACACACACACACACACACATGTTCATCACTAGAGAACACACACACACACACATGTTCATCACTAGAGAACACACACACACACACATGTTCATCACTAGAGAACACACACACACACACATGTTCATCACTAGAGAACACACACACACACATGTTCATCACTAGAGAACACACACACACATGTTCATCACTAGAGAACACACACACACACATGTTCATCACTAGAGACACACACACACACACACACATGTTCATCACTAGAGAACACACACACACATGTTCATCACTAGAGAACACACACACACACACATGTTCATCACTAGAGACACACACACACACACACATGTTCATCACTAGAGAACACACACACACACACATGTTCATCACTAGATAACACACACACACACACACATGTTCATCACTAGAGAACACACACACACACACACATGTTCATCACTAGAGAACACACACACACACATGTTCATCACTAGAGAACACACACACACACATGTTCATCACTAGAGAACACACACACACACACACATGTTCATCACTAGAGAACACACACACACACATGTTCATCACTAGAGAACACACACACACACACATGTTCATCACTAGAGACACACACACACACACACATGTTCATCACTAGAGAACACACACACACACACATGTTCATCACTAGAGAACACACACACACACACATGTTCATCACTAGAGACACACACACACACACACACATGTTCATCACTAGAGAACACACACACACACATGTTCATCACTAGAGAACACACACACACACATGTTCATCACTAGAGAACACACACACACACACACATGTTCATCACTAGAGAACACACACACACACACACATGTTCATCACTAGAGAACACACACACACATGTTCATCACTAGAGAACACACACACACACATGTTCATCACTAGAGAACACACACACACACATGTTCATCACTAGAGAACACACACACACATGTTCATCACTAGAGAACACACACACACATGTTCATCACTAGAGAACACACACACACATGTTCATCACTAGAGACACACACACACACATGTTCATCACTAGAGAACACACACACACACACATGTTCATCACTAGAGAACACACACACACATGTTCATCACTAGAGAACAGGTTTATTTTAATGCTCCAGGAAGTAAAGAGGGTTTCAGCTGATTGGTTGATGGGTTTATAGGAAACCAAAATGTCCAAATTACATCATTCTGTCTTTTCAAATATTCCCCCCCACCCTCCACCCACTTACCGTGCGGCTGGGGAGCCGGGCGGAGGCGTGGCTGGCTGTCCCGTTGCCCTGGGAGACGGTCCCGTTGCCCTGGGAGACGGTCTGCGGTGTGTCCGATTGGATCAGACCTCTCCTGTCAATCAAACTGGGACACAGGAAGACAAAATCTCTCTGTTATTCAAGTCATCTCAAACTTTACTGACAAAACAAATCAAATATTTATATACATATATATATATATATATATATATATATATATGTTGTAGAAGCAAGACCATAGACAGTATATATATATATATATATATATATATATATATATATATATATATATATATATATATATATATATATAAGATCTACAATGTAAATAGTCATGAAAATAAAGAAAAAAAATGCATTGAATGAGAAGGTGTGTCCAAACTTTTGGCCTGTACTGTATATATATATATATATATATATATATATATATATATATATATATATATATATATATATATATATATATATATATATATATTTCTTGACATTAGATGGCGCTTAATGTAAAAGAGAAATACCCCCGGTACACAAGGTGGCGATTGTCAAACGTTTGTGGGAAAAAGTTACAAGCCTATGTACATGAAAGACAATTAAGTGAAATTAAACTCACCATCAAGGCCCATTTGCTGTGCAATACCACTCCATAGCAGTTCTCTTTTATCAAGATTTTTGTAGTTGCTGTCGCGTTTATCATAAAGTGCTTTATATTCAGACACCAACGAAACGAGCAGCTCTACGTTCATTTTGCCTCGCATCTTCTTCGTCTCCGGCACTGTAGACGCTACTTGGCGTATATCTTCTTCGCCGTTACGTATGTGTGCTTGGCAAGACCGTTTTGTGTGTTGAGCGCCCCCAAGTTGTGTTTTACTGTAACTTCAGAAGCTCCAGACACGGGAGCAAAAGCGCCAATCTCAGTGGTCGGATAGTTTTTGACGCGGCGCGTCAAACCAAAAAAACGAACCCGAGGCGTTTTTTAAAAAATGACGCTTTTACGCGAGGCGTTTTTCACGTCGGTGTGCACACTCACATTGGCGCCCTTTGTTTAGTCACGAGGCGTTAAACGTCGGCGAATATCGCGCGCGAAATTCGTCCCGGTGTGAACAGGCCTTAAGGCGTCTGTTCTAACTAATGGCCTGAAATCTCCATTCTTTGGCCTCATGAGAGGCCAGAAACAGGGGGACCATTGAGTCCGCTGCTCTTCACCATATTCCTGGAACCATTAGCCGTGGCTCTAAGAGCAGATACAGATATTAAAGGGGTGTGGGGTGGTGGGACGGAACATAAATTGTTTTTATATGTGGATGATATTTTGCTGCTTGTTTCGGACCCGGCTAATTCTGTTCCTATAATCCTACATAAGATTGAAACCTTCTCTCAGATATCTGGTTATAAAATTAATTGGCAGAAATCGGAGGCGATGCCTGTATCCAGGTCTTGCTCTCAGTCAGAGATCTCTAACTTTCAGTTTAGATGGATCCCAGTGGGAATGAAATACCTAGGATTAAAGTTAACTGCTGATCTTTCAGATATAATAGAAATGAATTTAATGCCATTACTTCAAGAGATGAAAAATAATCTGGAAAGATGGAAGATTATTGACCTCACCTTGTGGGGCAAAATTAATACCGTTAAGATGGTGATAGCGCCACAATTTAATTATATGTCAATGATGTTGCCAGTAATTGTTCCTAGTGGCATATATAAACAATATAATAAAATGGTCAAAGAGTACTTGTGGAATGGAAAAAAGACAAGGATTAATATTAGAAAGCTATGTTCTAATAGGGAAGAGGGGGGCTTGGCCCTTCCAAATGTAGAAATATATAACTTAGCTTTTGAATTGGCTAAACTGGTGAGGCATTGGGCTAACTACAAGTATCAACCGGATTGGGTAAAGATAGAAATGGCCATGGTGGCTCCCTCCAGACCCATACAGGCTCTGTCTCAGATTAGGGTGGTAGAAGGGGGGGAAATCCCATTCTGAAGCACTCCCAATGGGTGTGGTCTGAGGTGCATAGGTTGATGGGGAAATCACATTACAAGCAGGGGTATTCTTCCATATGGGATAATCCCCGTATCAGGATAGGTAAACGCTCATTCTGTTGGGATTCTTGGCAGAGAAACGGTATATGTGTGATTGATGATCTATATAAGGATGCAGTCTTTAAGTCATATCAGGAGTTAGTGGATCAATTTCTTTTGGAGGGAAAGGGTGGATTTTGGAAATATCTACAACTAAGGAGCAGTGTGCAAAGTGTGTTCTCACTTAACAGATGTGTAGGGGAATCCAACATGTTGCAAAACCTTTTTGGTTTGCCAAGTACAATGCATAGTGCCTCAACATTTTACAAAAGTATAATGGAATTACAAAGTGTGAATACTGAGAATCTTAGATTAATATGGCAAAGAGATTTAGAGAGTGAAATAGGCAAGGAGAAATGGCATGATATAGTTTCCAAGGTTGGGTGGGCCACTAGGGATATTAGAAGCAAATTTACCCATTACAAAAATCATACATAGATACTACTATACTCCTATGAAACTTTTCAGAATGGGCTTAGTAGAAGATAAAAGGTGTTGGAAGTGTAAGGGAGGAAATGGTACATTTCTACATTCTTTTTGGGAATGTCCTGTGGTACTACCTTTCTGGAAAGAAGTATTAAGGAAACTGGGAGATTGGTTGGGGCAAAGGTTACCGGAATCTCCACTGCTCTGTCTCCTGGGAGATGATACACTTTTGCCACAAGGAATCAACAAAGGGCAGCATGCGCTAATAGCCGCAGGCCTCATCTCTGCAGCAAGGATAATACTGAGGAACTGGAAAAGCATGTGCACGGCGAGGCTCACAGATTGGACTCAACTTATGACAGAGACTTCATCTTATGAATATTTGATTGCCAGGAAGAACAATGTTAAAGGGAAGTTCCATTTAGTGTGGGACTATTTCTTTTCATATATTAAGGGTCTGACACATTAAGTATGTGTTGTAACACATAACAGGTGATATGATTACAAGCAAAATAGGGGTACAGAGGGGTATTGTCCTTTTTAAGTTTTGTTTCAACTGCCTTTTTGTGTTTTGCTTTGCTTTCATTTGTAAGTTGGTTGTATTATTTGCTGAAAACTAAATAAATACTTTAATGACAAAAAAAAAGCAAAGGGTGGCTACTTTGAAGAATCTAAAATATAAGACATGTTTTCAGTTATTTCACACTTTTTTGTTAAGTACATAATTCCATATGTGTTCATTCATAGTTTTGATGCCTTCAGTGAGAATCTACAATGTAAATAGTCATGAAAATAAAAAAGGAAACGCATTGAATGAGAAGGTGTGTCCAAACTTTTGGCCTGTACTGTGTATATATATATATATATATATATATATATATATATATATATATATATATATATATATATATATATATATATATCCAAACTGCCTGTGAGCTTCTCCTGTACTATACGGTAATTCCTCTACTGTGACAGTAAGTCTCGTGGTTATGACCCAATCGTTAGCCTATTGTTATAAAAGCGTCTGCTACGGAGCCATAACGTGAGGTACGAGGTAATGGAGCCTTTTATACATTGTCGTGTTTCGTTAGAAATAAACAACGGACAAATAGAGTCTTTAAACGCTTCAGATGTAAAGTTATTCTCTGTCAAAGTGACGTCAGAATGAATGGGAGTCAATGGGATGCTAACGGTAGGTGATGGCTTGATAGCAACAAAATGGCGCCATAGGATATATGGGTTGTTAACTTTATTGTCCCAAATCGTGGGACATTTGTCTTGGGCACATGCTGCAGCCGTCATAAAAACAAACCAAACACAGACAGCATGTACGAACAACATATACTGTGACAATACCAATACCGTTGTCACTGCCCGATGTGAGTCAAGCGCAGATTTGAGTCACGCATTCCGTCACTTTGCGACAAGCATAGCCTCCAAGATGCTAACAGCTTTTTGAGCTAACGTTAGCAATCAAACAATCATAGCTAAAGCGTTTTTGAAATGATTACCATCTTCTGTTATTGTATTTTGTGGATTTCTGTTATGTGGGCGTTCCGAGTCCCTTCCTCCCTTGTTTTGTCCCCACTGTGTCAGTGGTGTCTGAATGACTGTTTGTCCCCACAATGTTTGTGATGCCTGCCTGTGTGTGTGTGTGGCAGACTCGCCTGAAAGTAGGTCAAGGGGCGTGGCTAGAAGATGTACCTCTCCGTACAGCAGCGGGCGATTCCACCGATTCTTACCTGCGCAGCTGCCTCTAATTCCACTATCCAACCTGGCAGTATTTATTCCTAGGCATGGCTCTCCACCGGCGCCAGATCTTTGCTACTACCAGTGCGATAATGGTGCGTTCTCTTTGTCTTGTAATCGCGACTAGTAGCTCGAATGTGACGTCACATCCGTGTTGAAAAACGAATAACCGCGGGGTTGTTGCGTTCTTTTTGTCACACAATACTACGAGTTGGAGAAAACATTTTTTGTAAAATTTTTAGTAACATTTAGGATTCTATTCACCCAGTTATTGACATATTACACAAATATATCTCACAGTTTGATACATGAAAATTAGGTTTTGATTAACGTAGCAGTATACAGCACTATGTTTAACTCCTAATAAGACTGTAGAGACATGCCTATAGGTAGCAGTATACAGCACTATGTTTAACTCCTAATAAGACTGTAGAGACATGCCTATAGGTAGCAGTATACAGCACTATGTTTAACTCCTAATAAGACTGTAGAGACATGCCTATAGGTAGCAGTATACAGCGCTATGTTTAACTCCTAATAAGACTGTAGAGACATGCCTATAGGTAGCAGTATACAGCACTATGTTTAACTCCTAATAAGACTGTAGAGACATGCCTATAGGTAGCAGTATACAGCGCTATGTTTAACTCCTAATAAGACTGTAGAGACATGCCTATAGGTAGCAGTATACAGCGCTATGTTTAACTCCTAATAAGACTGTAGAGACATGTCTATAGGTAGCAGTATACAGCACTATGTTTAACTCCTAATAAGACTGTAGAGACATGCCTATAAGTAGCAGTATACAGCAGTATGTTTAACTCCTAATAAGAATGTAGAGACATGTCTATAGGTAGCAGTATACAGCGCTATGTTTAACTCCTAATAAGACTGTAGATACATGCCTATAGGTAGCAGTATACAGCACTATGTTTAACTCCTAATAAGACTGTAGAGACATGCCTATAGGTAGCAGTATACAGCACTATGTTTAACTCCTAATAAGACTGTAGAGACATGCCTATAGGTAGCAGTATACAGCACTATGTTTAACTCCTAATAAGACTGTAGAGACATGTCTATAGGTAGCAGTATACAGCACTATGTTTAACTCCTAATAAGACTGTAGAGACATGCCTATAGGTAGCAGTATACAGCACTATGTTTAACTCCTAATAAGACTGTAGAGACATGCCTATAGGTAGCAGTATACAGCACTATGTTTAACTCCTAATAAGACTGTAGAGACATGTCTATAGGTAGCAGTATACAGCACTATGTTTAACTCCTAATAAGACTGTAGAGACATGCCTATAGGTAGCAGTATACAGCACTATGTTTAACTCCTAATAAGACTGTAGAGACATGTCTATAGGTAGCAGTATACAGCACTATGTTTAACTCCTAATAAGACTGTAGAGACATGTCTATAGGTAGCAGTATACAGCACTATGTTTAACTCCTAATAAGACTGTAGAGACATGCCTATAGGTAGCAGTATACAGCACTATGTTTAACTCCTAATAAGACTGTAGAGACATGCCTATAGGTAGCAGTATACAGCACTATGTTTAACTCCTAATAAGACTGTAGAGACATGCCTATAGGTAGCAGTATACAGCGCTATGTTTAACTCCTAATAAGACTGTAGAGACATGCCTATAGGTAGCAGTATACAGCGCTATGTTTAACTCCTAATAAGACTGTAGAGACATGCCTATAGGTAGCAGTATACAGCACTATGTTTAACTCCTAATAAGACTGTAGAGACATGCCTATAGGTAGCAGTATACAGCACTATGTTTAACTCCTAATAAGACTGTAGAGACATGCCTATAGGTAGCAGTATACAGCGCTATGTTTAACTCCTAATAAGACTGTAGAGACATGCCTATAGGTAGCAGTATACAGCACTATGTTTAACTCCTAATAAGACTGTAGAGACATGTCTATAGGTAGCAGTATACAGCACTATGTTTAACTCCTAATAAGACTGTAGAGACATGTCTATAGGTAGCAGTATACAGCACTATGTTTAACTCCTAATAAGACTGTAGAGACATGCCTATAGGTAGCAGTATACAGCACTATGTTTAACTCCTAATAAGACTGTAGAGACATGCCTATAGGTAGCAGTATACAGCGCTATGTTTAACTCCTAATAAGACTGTAGAGACATGCCTATAGGTAGCAGTATACAGCGCTATGTTTAACTCCTAATAAGACTGTAGAGACATGCCTATAGGTAGCAGTATACAGCACTATGTTTAACTCCTAATAAGACTGTAGAGACATGCCTATAGGTAGCAGTATACAGGGCTATGTTTAACTCCTAATAAGACTGTAGAGACATGCCTATAGGTAGCAGTATACAGCACTATGTTTAACTCCTAATAAGACTGTAGAGACATGTCTATAGGTAGCAGTATACAGCACTATGTTTAACTCCTAATAAGACTGTAGAGACATGTCTATAGGTAGCAGTATACAGCACTATGTTTAACTCCTAATAAGACTGTAGAGACATGCCTATAGGTAGCAGTATACAGCACTATGTTTAACTCCTAATAAGACTGTAGAGACATGCCTATAGGTAGCAGTATACAGCACTATGTTTAACTCCTAATAAGACTGTAGTGACCTGTCTATAGGTAGCAGTATACAGCACTATGTTTAACTCCTAATAAGACTGTAGAGACATGTCTATAGGTAGCAGTATACAGCACTATGTTTAACTCCTAATAAGACTGTAGAGACATGTCTATAGGTAGCAGTATACAGCACTATGTTTAACTCCTAATAAGACTGTAGAGACATGCCTATAGGTAGCAGTATACAGGGCTATGTTTAACTCCTAATAAGACTGTAGTGACCTGTCTATAGGTAGCAGTATACAGCACTATGTTTAACTCCTAATAAGACTGTAGAGACATGTCTATAGGTAGCAGTATACAGCACTATGTTTAACTCCTAATAAGACTGTAGAGACATGTCTATAGGTAGCAGTATACAGCACTATGTTTAACTCCTAATAAGACTGTAGAGACATGTCTATAGGTAGCAGTATACAGCACTATGTTTAACTCCTAATAAGACTGTAGAGACATGCCTATAGGTAGCAGTATGCAGCGCTATGTTTAACTCCTAATAAGACTGTAGAGACATGCCTATAGGTAGCAGTGTACAGCGCTATGTTTAACTCCTAATAAGACTGTAGTGACCTGTCTATAGGTAGCAGTATACAGCACTATGTTTAACTCCTAATAAGACTGTAGAGACATGCCTATAGGTAGCAGTATACAGCGCTATGTTTAACTCCTAATAAGACTGTAGAGACATGTCTATAGGTAGCAGTATACAGCGCTATGTTTAACTCCTAATAAGACTGTAGAGACATGCCTATAGGTAGCAGTATACAGCACTATGTTTAACTCCTAATAAGACTGTAGAGACATGCCTATAGTTAGCAGTATACAGCACTATGTTTAACTCCTAATAAGACTGTAGAGACATGCCTATAGTTAGCAGTATACAGCGCTTTGTGTACGACTTCTTCATTTGGTTACAACAAAGACAAAAGTGCTTAAAATTGTAGAAAACCTCAACATTTACCACGGGTGATGCATGACGTAACCATCTTTGAAAGTGAACTTGGGGTCCTCTGAGTTCACACACACACACACACACACACACACACACAAACACACAGTCACACACACACATACATACACTCACAGAGACACACACAGAGAGACACACACACTCACACACAGAGACACACTCATAGAGAGACACACACACACACACACACACACAAACCACACAGTCACACACTTACACTCACACACACGCACACACACACACACACACACAGACACACTCATAGAGAGACACACACACACACAGACACACTCATAGAGAGAGACACACACACACCCCTCTCTCTTATCTCTAGATGTTTCCTCTCCTCTCTGAATAATGTGTGTATGAAGACTTTTACACCCATGTAAAGGTCATTGATTACTGGATAGAGAGCTGATGCTGCAAAGTTTCCTCTGATGATGAGATAAAGAAGTGATGCTGCAAAGTTTCCTCTTATGATGAGATAAAGAAGTGATGCTGCAAAGTTTCCTCTGATGAGATAAAGAAGTCATGTGTGATAACAGATAAAGAGCAGCTGCTGATGACGGTTGGCATAGCGATCTGACGGCCTTGAAGGAGCTGATATGACATTTCACTGGAACTGAAACTAACCACGCATGCAACCAACGACTGCAGTCGAGCTAACGTTAGCCATATCTCCCATCTCTTAGGAGTGTGTGTGGGGGAGGGGGACCTTATGAATAAGTGCTGCATTGTGATTGGCTGTGTTTGGAGAAGGAATGCAAGTCACTTCTTGTTAGATGTTTGTGTCTTAGGTAGAGAATTGCTTTTTGATAATTAATGAAGGCAAATGAAAAGTGAGTGAAAGTGTGAGAAATAGGTCCTGGTTTTGGAGATTGGGGGTGTAGTTTGAGTGAGAGATGTCTAAAGTCATGTTAGGCCTACATGTAAAGATTTAGTGTGGAAACAGTTGTAAAAAAAACTGTAATATGCAACCCCACTGTATACTACTGACTTACTGTGTACTTCTACTTCAGAGGAAAACATTGTATTACTGCATTTACCTGACAGAGAAATGTTACTGGTTACATTGCAGATTCACATTTTACTCTCAGAACATCACATTTAAATGTAGAGTAATCACCACACACACACACACACTCAGAGAGAGACACACACACTCACACACACAGATACACTCACCCACACAGATGCTATGTGTACGACTTCTTCATTTGGTTACAACAAAGACAAAAGTGCTAAAAATTTTAGAAATCCACAACGTTTACTACGGGTGATGCACGACGTAGCCATCTTTGAAAGTGAACTCAGGGTCCTCTGAGTTCAGACACACACACACACACAGTCACACACACACGCACACACACAGACACTTACACACACACACACACACTCACTCACTTTCACTCACACACACACACACACACACACACACACAGACAGACACTTAAGACTCTCTCTCACACACACACACACTCACTCACACACACACACACACACACAGACACACTCTCTCTCTCTCTATCTCACACACACACACCTCTCTCTTATGTCTAGATGTTTCCTCTCCTTTCTGAATAATGTGTGTATGAAGACTTTTAGAGTCATGTAAAGGACATTGATTACTGCATAGAGAGCTGATGCTGCAAAGTTTCCTCTGATGATGAGATAAATTAGTCATTTGTGATAACAGATAAAGAGCAGCTGCTGATGAGGGTTGGTGTAGAGCGTATATGAGCTGAGTGGTGTCAGCGTTTGTCGACCTCGGGGCAGAATGGCTGCAGTCACAGAGCTCTCCTTCCTGCTGTTTGCTCTCATCAACAACATCCATGCTCAAGAACCGATCATCATCCAAAAGGAATGGACCAACTACACCTTCAACCTCCCCGAGAACACCAACTCCTGCCTGATCTCCAGATCTGTTGGTGAGGAGAAGCTTGTCTTGTGGAACACCTCTGACCTCTGGTCCAACAGCTCCTCAGTACCTCAATACCTGAAACAACGACTTGTCAGCTCGGTGAAAACCTCTTCTTACACCATCCTCAACCTGACCCATTCAGACTCCGGCCCGTACCGAGAGGAGTGTTGGACTGAGGGCAACGGGACGCATGAGAACAACATCACTATTACTGTTTGTACTTCAATAAATCGGAGAGGTATCAAAGCAAGACTTGGAGAAACAGTGGACCTGCCATGTGAGGGAGCAGCTGATAATCTGGATATCCAGTGGCTCAAACCTGACTGTAGATATGAGCAAGAAACATGGAGCAGAGTTTTCGGGGACAAGACGACATCAGTGATGGACAATGTTAGAGGAAAATACCAAGTGGTGACAAACACATCGGCTCTTCGTGTTTCCAACGTCACAGCAACAGACTTTACATGGTACAACTGTCTGGTGATGAACCAACAGCAGTGTGTTAGCAGTCAACGTGTAGGGTTGTTCCTATTGGTTGAGAGAATCTACGGCTCAGTGGGAGAGACCGCTGTGTTGCCGTGCACTATCGCTGACTCCACTGATGAACACCCCCCACGTTGGTCTAATCGGTTCTCCACTGACCTAGGACAACTAAACCAGACTGTTCCTTCAGTAGACCAAAACTACTCGTTGGTGTTTCCATCTCTAATGTTAAATCACTCAGGTTGGTACTCCTGTGAAGCCTCTAAGAGAGAGCAAACGTATCGACTGGTGGCGTGCCCCAAATTTGGCCCCCCTGCTGTAGAGCTCTTCTCAGAGGGAGAAGAAGTCACCCTCAGATGCACAGATTGGGGAAAGGATAAGGTGCATGGTTGGTTTATAAAGTCACACCGAACAGAGCGAAGAATCTTTTATGTAGAGTCTGATCAGAGCATGAGCAGAGTGAGCTGGTATGATAATAATGGGAGCCTGGTTATCTCTAATATCTCAGTGGGAGATGCAGGGGAGTACTGGTGTGCAGTTACTGACCCACTTGATGATAATCAGTGTGTGTCAAGCAGCAGAACTCTGTTAGTGTACATGGAGCCCTTTGGGATTTACTCCACCTTCTTCAAAGTGCGATGCTCAGTGCTCAGTGTCCTGCTGCTGATGCACTGTGCTGCTGTAGTCGCTGTGAACCTGAGGACACGGAGAGGAGCGCAGCTTTCAGCTCACACACACACTTAATATGCACATATGATCATTTGCTGGGAGGGGGTGGAGGAGGAGGGGGCTGCTCTGTTAGAGGACATTGGTTTAATAGTTTAACATTACTGTCACCTAAGAGTTTTATGACAAATCATGTTACCTTTATATATTTGTGTATGTGTGTGTGTGTCTGTGTGTGTCTGCGCGTCTGTGTGTGTGTCTATCTGTATGTGTGTGTGTGTCTGTGTGTGTGCACGTCTGTGTGTGTGTCTGTGTTTGTGTCTGTATCTGTGTGTGTGTGTGTGTGTGTGTGTGTGTGTCTATGTCTGTATGCATGTGTATGTGTTTGTGTTTCTGTGTGTGTGTGTGTGTGTGTGGGGGGGGGCTGCTCTGTTAGAGGACATTGGTTTAATAGTTTAACATTACTGTCACCTAAGTGTTTTATGACAAATCATTTTACCTTTATACGTATGTGTGTGTGTGTCTCTGTCTTTGTGTGTGTCTCTGAGTGTGTGTGTGTGTGTTCCAGATGTTTTATTTTAAATCTAAAGATTATGTGATGTTGTGTATTATATATGAAGTAATATAAATTGTCTTTAATGCATTTATAATAGTTGTATCTTGCAGTGTTGTCAGTGTTATAACCTTGTTATTATATCTTCGTCTATATCTATAATCTATCGTCTATTAATACACATTATTATTGACCAATAAAACTTGTTCTGATTGTGATTTCTGATTAATTATTATAAGCAACGTATCTCTCGGTCTGTAAAATGGTTCTTATGTTAACTTTCAGTAAGTAAAGCATATTTCTAGAGCACATTTATACACACACACACACACACACACACACACACACACACACACACACACACACACACACACACACACACACACATACACTAACCCTAATCCTAAAACCAAGTCTTAACCCTCAAACAGCCCTTTAACCTTGTGGGGTCCAGCATTTTGGGCCCTACAAGGCTGTGCAGACCCCATAAGTATACTGTATTCCCTGGTTTTTGGACCCCACGAATATAGTAAAACAAGCACACACACACACACACACACACACACACACACACAGACTGTCCTTCCTTTGCCGTACCTGAAGTTGCTGCATTCTGGCTGCTGTCTGAAGATTCCTTCATGCACAACTCGTATTCTTTCAGATGTTTCAGACCAGATGTTGTAACAGCGGCCATGTTGTGTATAGTTTAGGGTCCTCGCCACCACCAGACCAATCAGCATTGAACAGATTGAACATGTAGCTGGACTTGAATGGTCTTATTTTGACTGAAAGTACTGCCAAACAACAACTTTTTCTGCTCACCAGATCCATGTCCACTTTTTCACAGCCTGCTGCATTGAACGCTCAAGTCAAGTCAAGTCAAGTTACTTTATTTGTCCCCCAGTGGAGCAATTTGTTGTGCAGCAGGTAGTATAATAAAATCACACACAATCGTACACACAATACAGAGATTGCCTATCTTGCAGGCAAATTTAAAAAAATAAACAATAAACCACGTTATCTATGGTTCTTTATAGAATTCCACCTATGTAAACACCTTCCCGTAATCAACGGCGCCGTCGTTACGGTGACCAGCGTAGCGCGCCGAGTGCAAGCGTAGGGTTTGGTTCACTGGGAAAAAAATTTCATCAGAAACCCAACCCCGTCAAAAAGCCCAATGTTTAACCGAATCCTGGATTTGGTGCATCCCTGCAAACCAGACACAGAGAGAGCAGACGAGAGGACGAGGAAGCCCGTCTACAGACCAATCAGTTACAACCCTAGACGGTATAGGTGTGTCTCTGGTCTGAGACCAGTGAAGGATATCAGAAGTCTCTTTCCCGGTGCTGGCTGAGCGTTACTGAGCAGCCTCCAACTGAGCTTGAAGACGTAGATGTGACGTTTTGTCACGTACAGATGTTTAGCGCGCTTGCATAAATGCAGCGTGAAGCCAAAACTTACCGGACTTTCAGGTGTGAAAGCCCCCCTGAGTTGTGAGCTGTGTGACTGACCTGGGAGGCAGAGGTCCACACAGAGCAGCGCAGCAGTTGGTCTGGATGTTTCCATAACTGTACGGGTTGTAGTTCTCCTTTCCTCGCTTGGTGGACCAGGAGCCTTTAATCTGGAACCAGGACCAGAACCAGAACCAGAACCAGAGAGAGAGAGAGACAGAGAGAGGAGACAGAGAAAGAGAGAGAGAGTGAGAGAGAGAGAGAGAGAGAGACAGAGAGACAGAGAGAGAGAGAGAGAGAGAGAGAGAGAGAGAGACAGAGAGACAGAGAAAGAGAGAGAGAGTGAGAGACAGAGAGACAGAGAGAGAGAGAGAGAGACATATATCAGGATCAGGAAGAATTTAATCAGTCCTTCCAGAAACTAGAATTCAACGCAAAATCAGCCAAAGTCTGCATATATATATATACTGTATATATATATATATATATATATATATATATATATATACTATATATATATATATATATATATATATATATATATATATATATATATATATATATATATATATATATATATATATATATATATATCAATCAATC
>JABUOV010000052.1:110000-112500 GCA_025617405.1 Perca schrenkii
AAGGCACACCAAAGACACATCAAAGACACATCAAAGACAGACACATCAAAGACAGAGACACATCTAAGGCACATCAAATACACATCAGAGACACATCAAAGTAGGGCTGTGCAGTTAATTGAATTTCGATTTCAATTTTGGCTCCCAACGATCACCAAAATAGTATAATCGAGAAAAAACGATTATTTTGCCATGTTCTGTTTTGCAAGAACACTCTTATTTTGTCTTGTGTTCAGAATGACACGCGCCCCTCCGCCCCTCCGCCCCTCCCGAAGCCAGTCAGGGAGTCGTGGTCATATCATCCGCTGGAATTTAAAAACTCAGCGTGAGTAAAGATGGCAGCAGTGTTTGGTGAGCAAAAAAAGGCAAAACCAATTCAGTTGTCTGGGAACAGCTAACGTTAGCTAACCCTGCGGTCCCTCTGACTTTGCTCCCCCGCTGTAGTATACTGTCTATATACGCTGTATTCCCCCCCGACACGCTGTATTCACTTACTGTTTAAAACCTTTTCCAGCTTAGTGGGGGTGCATATAGGCATACTGCTCAAAACAACATGAAAAAACATAGTAATGTTCCCTCGGCATTTAATGTTGTTGTTAAACTGTATGTAAATGAGCAGTTAAATCACCTGTTTCACGTAACGTTACTCTAAGGTACCGTCTATGTGCTGGATTTTTCCTAAGGTTAGCTAGCAAATAAGCCCACTGACGGCGACATTATTGTTGATATTTTGGCCCAATGTTTCGTAATGCCAGTAGTAGTGGTCATAGTGAGTGAACATGTGATGTGAGATACACATTGTGTTATGTCTGTGGAACTGTTCATTAGCTGTGTAACGTTATGTGTGATATCTGTAACAATAGTAAAACAGAGTTATTCTGATCCAAAGACTCTTTCTGTGAGATGAAGGACACTAACAGATTATACCCTGGACACTATCCATTATATCCAAATGTTAATGAGTTACGTGTTAAATAATCATGATTTCAAAATTGACAAAGGCAGATATCAACAGTGTGCCCGTACACTAAAGTTAGTTAAAAATGTTTAAAGGAGCTCAGAGACACATCAGAGATATATCAAAGACACATCAAAGACACATCAAAGATACATAAGAGACACATTAAAGAGACATGAAAGACACATGAAAGACACAAAAACACATCAAAATCACATAAAAGACACATCAAAGACATATACACATCACAGACACATCTAAAGACACATCAGAGACATGTGAGTGGGTCAGGGTGACCTCGGGTCACAGACACACACACACACACACAGACAGACACATGCACACTTCCGCACACACACACACACGCGCACACACACACACACACAGACACACAAACAGATGCACACACAGACATACTACAAAAACACAAAGGCAGATATCAACAGTGTGCCCGTACAGTAAAGTTAGTTAAAAATGTTTAAAGGAGCTCAGAGACACATCAGAGAAACATCAAAGACACATCAAAGACACATCAGAGATATATCAGAGACACATCAGAGACACATCATAACCACAGTGAAAGACACATTAACACACCAAAGACACATCAAAACCACAAAGACACTTCAAAGACACATCTAAAGACACATCAGAGACACATCAAAGACACAGACACATCAAAGACACATCGAAAGACACATCAACACACCAAAGACACATCAACATACCAAAGACACATCAACATACCAAAGACACATCAACATACCAAAGACACATCAACATACCAAAGACACATCAAAGACACATCAAAGACACCAAAGACACAGACACATCAAACACACATCAAAGACATCAAAGGCACCAAAGACATATCAAAGACACAGACACATCAAATACACATCAAATACACATCAAAGACACCAAAGACACATCAAAGACACAGACACATCAAATACACATCAAAGACATCAAAGACACATCAAAGACACACACACACACACATGCACACACACAGACACACAGTTAGTTAAAAATGTTTAAAGGAGCTCAGAGACACATCAGAGATACATCAAAGACACATCAAAGACACATCAGAGACACATCAAAGACACATCAAAGACACATCAGAGACACATCAAAGACATCAAAGACACATCAAAAACACAAAGACACATCAAAGACACATCAACATACCAGACACATCAAAGGCACCAAAGGCACCAAAGACACATCAAAGACACATCAAAGACACTAAAGACACATCAAAGACACCAAAAACACATCAAAGACACATCAAAGACACTAAAGACACATCAAAGACACCAAAAACACATCAAAGACACATCAAAGACACTAAAGACACATCAAAGACACATCAAAGACACTAAAGACACATCAAAGACACTAAAGACACATCAGAGACACATGAAAGACACAAAAACACATCAAAGACATCAAAGACATCAAAGACACATCAAAAACACAAAGACACATCAAAGACACATCAAAGACACATCAACATACCAGACACATCAAAGGCAC
>JABUOV010000052.1:120000-122500 GCA_025617405.1 Perca schrenkii
CTGTCTGTCTGTCTGTCTGTCTGACTGTCTGACTGTGTGTGTGTGTGTGTGTGTGTGTGTGTAAGTGTGTTTCTTAGTATCTCTTAGAAATGACAGACATATTTTAACTGTAGAACTTGCCTAAGAAGAAGTCCTCTTGTTGTTAAGTTTTTTTATTAAGTGTATCAGAGTAACCCGTGGTTACACTGCAAACAGGAGCCGCTACTAAATAATTCAGCACATCAAAGAGACACAAAATGTCCAAAAAGAGACAGAAATAGACGCAAAGAGACACAAAATGTCCAAAGAGACAGAAATAGACGCAAAAAAGAGACAGAAATAGACACAGAAATAGATGCAAAGAAACAGAAATAGATGCAAAATGTCCAAAAAGAGACAGAAATAGACGCAAAGAAACAGAAATAGACACAAAAATAGATGCAAAATGTCCAAAAAGAGACAAAAATAGACGCAAAGAGACACAAATCGTCCAAAAAGAGACAGAAATAGACGCAAAGAAACAGAAATAGACACAAAAATAGATGCAAAATGTCCAAAAAGAGACAAAAATAGACGCAAAGAGACACAAATCGTCCAAAAAGAGACAGAAATAGATGCAAAAAGAGACTCAAAGAGATACAAAATGTCAAAAGAGAGACAGAAATAGATGGAAGACAACACAAGGGTTAAGAGAGACGACCTTTAACTGGAACTGTTAACTGGGACCGCATGATGTTTTGGCCCAATTAAACGTGACGCACATCGATAAACTTAGTGTGGAGACACAATCCAGCGCTTGTTTCCTGGAGTCTATTTCTGTCACAGACTCGTCTTTGTCGTCTACGCCGAAACCTTCGAGAAACAAGTTAAAAAAAAAGGGAAATTAGATGAAACGTGGAGCGACATGTGGCATCAGTTAGACTGGTCAGAGTCCACGAAAAGTTCAGTTATTGCTGCTGACAGACTCAGATTATTATTCTAAGTGTCTGACAACATTATGGGATGGATCCCTACAGAGATAGACCTTTTAGTTAAAGAGTAAGATCCTTTTAGTTTAACATGAAACAGCCCCGAAATCACCATCACCAAACTCCACCAGACTCCATGTAAATAATCAGGACTTTTAGCGTGTATAGAGCCAGCATATCTCCACCAGACTCCATGTAAATAATCAGGACTTTTAGCGTGTATAGAGCCAGCATATCTCCACCAGACTCCATGTAAATAATCAGGACTTTTAGCGTGTATAGAGCCAGCATATCTCCTCCAGACTCCATGTAAATAATCAGGACTTTTAGCGTGTATAGAGCCAGCATATCTCCACATGTAAATGGGTGAATTAAGGGTTTATTTCAACCAAACCAGAGTGGTGATTGTTGGAACAGTGGAAAGATGAACCAAGACGGCTTTTGGTAGTTTTATTTAGTTTCTGTCCACTTTGAATGAAGTGTGTTTTACGATGATAAAAGTCCTGATTATTTACATGGAGTCTGGTGGAGATATGCTGGTTTATTAACCCAGCTTGTTTTGTCTTGTTTAATACTGGACCGATGTCAAAGGTTACTCCAGGTTGGAGAGAACAAAGGGAATTTATAAACTAGAAACTACCACTGTAATATGATGTAATGACTCTATTGGTGCCTGGCTCTGTTGTTCCTCGGCAGGGCGTGGCAGCGACAGCAGCGGTGCCGGAGAGCGGAGCCTCTCTGGCCCTCCGGGCGCTGGGCTGGGGCTCGCTGTACGCCTGGGGGGGGGTCGGGCTGCTCAGCATCACCGTCTGGAAGGTCCTCGACGTTCACAGCGTACGTATCCACCAGTTATAACATCAGTTATAACACTTCTATTCTACAGAGAGAGAGAGAGAGTAAGGCTGAGCAATTTTATCGATTCTGCGATATAAATCGATATTTTTTCCCCCAAGAAAGTATCGATTTTTATGCCGCGAGTATCGATACATATGTCCCATTCAAATCCCCCATGTTTACCCCCGTTCACGTTGCAGGAAGAGCGATTTGGTCAGCCAGCCGCTAGAGTCGCTGTAGAGCAGCCAACGTCAACTGGCGGCCCTCCGCCAAAGCTTTTAGTCTGGCCCCGCAGAATAATCATGAATTCACAAAATGTAAAGAGGAAAGAATGTGTAGTGTTATATATCATTTCAAGCATTTAGAGCAAAAACCCAGCCCCCCTGTATTTACATCTCTAGTCACATGCCGGGATTCTGTAGCCTACAGCGATGCCCGAGCTCCACACACACGGCTGAGCCGAGGTGTGTGTGTGTGTGTGTGTGTGTGTGTGTGTGTGTGTGTGTGTGTGTGTGTGTGTGTGTGTGTGTGTGTTTGTAAAGGTTAAAACACGCAGCACCTGACTGGGAACGATGCAGAGTTACCAACGGCCGCTGGGGCAGATGAACTCACGTTGGTCTCTTTTCTGTAAACAGGCTACAATGAAACCTTCGTGAGTAGAAAGTCAATACTTATCAATGCACTCACCTGTGTAGACCGGCGTAAACATGTAGAAAGCG
>JABUOV010000052.1:127500-135000 GCA_025617405.1 Perca schrenkii
GTGATGGTGATTTCGGGGCTGTTTCCTGTTAAACTAAAAGGATCTTACTCTTTAACTAAAAGGTCTATCTCTGTAGGGATCCATCCCATAATGTTGTCAGACACTTAGAATAATAATCTTAGAAGTGTGCATTGACCAAGTCGTTCTGCATTTAGACAATAATTCACAACCTCAGTCCAGAGCTGCGTTCAGTGCTCAACCAGAGTTCAGGTACGTTTATTAAACATCTGTGAAATTAAACAGGAGACTCTCGGGATGAAGAGATTTTCTTTTCCATCTCTTTACATTTTGTTACAGCTGTTTCTGAAGTGGTGTCAGTTAAAGAGTACAGATACCTGTACACACAGTCTCTCAAATCAAACGCACCTTTTTCCGCCAAAACCTCCTGAAACCGAGTGGGCTGTTCCCCTTAAATACAGAGAACAAAGTCTTTGCCTGCTGAGGAACTAAACGTTCAGCTACGTACCTCACCGCGTCATGGGCTCACATACATACGTACATATTGTCTATTTACAGATGCATGATGGGAGGTTTGTAGAGGACATAAAAAGTTCTTATAAAAACATACAGTGGCGTGCGATACTGCTGGCGGCAAAATACTGATGGACGCACTTCAGATGGTCAAATAATTCACATTAAAACGAAAATATTGCACCGAAAACAAAGTACCAGGGATGCACCGAATCCAGGATTGGGCTTCAGAATCTGCTGAGTATTGGGCTTTTTTTTTGTGTGGCCGGGTTGGTTCAGTGGTAGAGCTGGCGCACATGTACTGAGAGGCTTATGCCTCGACGCAGAGGTCCAAGGATTTGAATCCGACCTGTGACCATTTCCTGCATGTCTTCCCCCCCTCTCTCCCCCCCCTCTCTCTCTCTCTCTCTCTCTCTCTCTCTCTCTCTCTGCTGTCCTGTCAAAAAATTAAAGGCGGAAAAGTCCCCCCAAAAAAAACACTTTTGGGCTTTTTGACAGGGTTCTGGTTTCTGCCGAACCTTAGAATTTTTTCCCAGGTAACCGAACCCTGCGCTTGCACTCGGCGCGCTACGCTGGTCACGGTTATGACGGTGCCGTTGATTACGGGAAGGTGTTTACGTAGGTGGAGCGTTCAATGCAGTAGGCTGTGAGGAAGTGGACATGGATCTGGTGAGCAGAAAAAGTTGTTGTTCGGCAGAACTTTCAGTCAAAAGAAGGCCATTCAAGTCCAGCTACATGTTCAATCTGTTCAATGCTGATTGGTCTGGTGGTGGCGAGGACCCTAAACTATACACAACATGGCCGCTGTTACAACATCTGGTCTGAAACATCTGGAAGAATACGAGTTGTGCATGAAGGAATCTCCAGACAGCAGCCAGAATGCAGCAACTTCAGGTACAGCAAAGGAAGGACAGTCCCTGTTTACTTCATTCATGTGTTTACTGGGTTCATGGACTGAGGATGGGAGGAGGAGTCAGCACAATCTCAACCAGGGGGTTCAGGATTCAGCCCAAACCCCCAAAATCTGGATTCGGTTCATCCCTAATCAAAAGTCTGTGACTGAACATCAGTGTTTCCTCCGTCGTGAGAAAAACATAAAAAATAAAAGACGCCTATCTACAACACGTGTCACCGTTTAAATAAGAAGAAGAACAGAAAGAAACGAAGAGAGCCAGAAGCCAAAGACTTTGACCTTTACACTTTGGTTAAAAACTAAAACCACAAAACGGACAACAAAAGAATAAAAAACAAAAAACAAAAAAAATTAAAAATACAAGTATTAAATAGTTTCATCATCTGTATTAAAAATTACTTAAAAATCCCAAATAAACATTTCTTGCGGATGTAGCCGATATATATTTATATATTCTCTCTCTCTCTCTCTCTCTCTCTCTCTCTATATATATATATTCATCTGTACGTAAAAACATTTTGGTTCTTTAAATAAAAAATAGAATCGGAGCCCGTGTTTTTCGTGTCACGAGCGCCCGATTTTAAACAGTACTTCGCACAAGACGGCCGCCACAGACGCGTCTAGCGCGGGCGCCATCGAGACGTCCAGCAGCCGGCTCTCGTGCAGCACGAACTGCGTCCGGGAGTCCTCGGCCCTCGCCACGGCCAGCAGCGCCTTGGCGGCGCGGCACATCATGTTGACGCTGGCTGGCTCGCCAACGTGCTGGAACTGCGCCGCGGTGGCCACGGCGTCCTCCAGGAAGCCGATCAGCGTTCCCACGCTGCCTTTCTGCAGCGCCACGGCACGCGCCGCCGCAGCATCGCCTTGAGCCAGGTTGGACAGAACAGCCACCGCCATTTCCCGACACACCTGGTGATAGGTGGAATAAATCAAGCCTGCGTTTACTCAAATGTATTTTAACTAGGGCCGCCACCTCTTAGTCGATTAGTCGACGTAATCGGTAGTTTTGGTCTTAGTCGACTAAGATTTCTTTAGTCCATTAGTCATTTTTTATGCTTATTCATGCTTAATTACTCATTTCCAAGAAACTTCTGAGCACATTTATGGTAAACACAAGATTTAAAGTGGTGCTTTTGCAGGATTAATTGTGGAGAAACTCAGTTTTACAGATGGTTAATTAACTACATTTATATTGTGCTTTTCTAGTCTTAACCACCTCTCAAAGAGCACAGCTCTGTCAATTAAATCAACTAATCCATTAGTCGACTAAATCCTATAAGTGTTAGTCCACTAAGAATATCTTTAGTCGAGGACAGACCCTAGTTTTCATATTTCTATATTGTGACGGCTCCTAGGCCTATTAAGTCCCTTTTGTTGCTGGGTTCTGGGGATTGGCTAATGAGGACTGATGATTGACACCTGGAGCAACTGATTGCTTGGGCAGTCATTCTCTCTCCCTCCTCAAGGTTGCTTGGTTTGTTTGGATTTTGGGTTTAGTTATATTTGCGTTCTAGCTTTGATACATCTACAGACATCCATACATTTCACACATTACTGATTAACTGATTTCACATTCATCTTTGTTACTTTAATACATTTGATTTAACTGAACAAAACGTGTGTCTCCCCCCTTTTTGTCATGCCTTTGAGCCAGGTTGTGACAATATGTTCTATAACAGTGGTTCCCAACCTTTTTTCCTTGGTGCACCCCCTACTCACGTCTAAGAAAAGCTGACCGAAGTTGAGGTAACTCTCGAGATAGAGCATTACTTTCTTTTTTGATACATAGCAGTTAGCACTGTTACGTTTCTCCGCCACGTTTCATTCATAAAATAGTGATGCCGTGGCGGCAGGCAAGACGAGGATACAACAAAATATATAGTTTTCATACAGACTTTTGTATATATTATATATTCTAATGCAGGGGTCTTCAACGTTTTTTAAGCCAGGGACCCTTTAACTGAAAGAGAGACGGATCAGGGTATGTATCTACTACATATAGTGTATAAAATGAAGTTGCATATTAATCTGGTCCTAAAATAACTTTTAGGGCAGCCTAAAGCATTTATAGATACCCTTTCTTGCATAGAATACTAAGCTATTCAAATAGCCTAATAATTGTTGGCATGATTTTATAAATCATGTTTTAATGTTAACTCTAAAATGTGAAACAGTCACTCGTTTGGGATGAACTGTATCTGTCAATATTAGCTAATAATATGTTGGAAAAATGTTAAGACTTTTTAAGTTTTGAAAAACAATAATTTGGAGGCCCCCCTGGAGTGACTCGGAGAAGATCCCCGTTTTAGTGTATTAACAATTTGTTTAACATGTGCAATTTTTTTTGCTCTATATTGTGGTACATTTAGACTGATGGAGAGATTCTCAGATATGAACTCTTGGTCAGAGTGAGGCAGAGAGGCCCGATGCGTGAGAAGGTGGGATCTGGTTCAGAGGTTTAAGTTCTGAGAATAACAAGTTTAGAGGCCCTGATTGAGTAGCTGTCCAGAGTAGTAATGTGTTCTGAAATCCTATAGCTGAATAACAACGGATGTAATGTTAACATATGTCCTTTGGTGGGGGCCTACAGGATGCTTGAGTCTACCAGAGTATGGGACCCTGACAGGGTTACGATGAGGTCATAAATGAGGGTTTGCTTGGTGGGCGGCCCCAGAAAGTATAAAATGTAGGGCTGGGCGATATGGAGAAAATCAAATATCATGATATTTTTGACCAAATACCTCGATATCAATACCGCAACGATATTGTAGTGTTGACTATCGGTGCTTTCACAAAATTTGTACACAATGAGATTTTAGATCAATAATCACCAGTAATGTGGATATAATGACTAAGTGGGTAAAGGTGAATAATAGAACAGTTACAACAGTCTGGTAAGTTCAGACAATGACACCACTTTACTGTAATGTAGCCTTTACAAACCAGGAAAAGACACTTATGTCATATCACGATATCCAAAATCTAAGACGATATCTAGTCTCATATCACGATATCGATATGATATCCATATATTGCCCAGCTCTAATAAAATGTATGTTCAATCCTACGATCGGGAGACACTCTGGTAGGGCTGCCACCTCTTAGTCGATTAGTCGATTAATCGGTCGTTTTGGTCTTAGTCGACTAAGATTTCTTTAGTCCATTAGTCATTTTTTATGCTTATTCATGCTTAATTACTCATTTCCAAGAAACTTCTGAGCACATTTATGGTAAACACAAGATTTAAAGTGGTGCTTTTGCAGGATTAATTGTGGAGAAACTCAGTTTTACAGATGGTTAATTAACTACATTTATATTGTTCTTTTCTAGTCTTAACCACCTCTCAAAGAGCACAGCTCTGTCAATTAAATCAACTAATCCATTAGTCGACTAAATCCTATAAGTGTTAGTCCACTAAGAAGTTCTTTAGTCGAGGACAGACCTACACTCTGGGTACATGCAGCTTGTGTGTGTACACATGGTTCTCTCCTTTGTTCAATGGAGTTTTTTCACAGCAGACATGTTGACTTGTCATAGTAGGAAAAGCACAGCTGAGATTAATAATCTTAACGATGGCTCAGTTCCATCAAGTGTCCCAGTAAGATATTTCAGAGAGTCAGCATGAACAATACCAGGACCTCTCCTAAGTGGAATGCAGCCATCAGTAATGGTTTAATACCAGGGTCTCTCCTAAGTGGAATGCAGCCATCAGTAATGGTTTAATACCAGGGATCTCTCCTAAGTGGAATGCAGCCATCAGTAATGGTTTAATACCAGGGCCTCTCCTAAGTGGAATGCAGCCATCAGTAATGGTTTAATACCAGGGTCTCTCCTAAGTGGAATGCAGCCATCAGTAATGGTTTAATACCAGGGACCTCTCCTAAGTGGAATGCAGCCATCATTAATGGTTTAATACCAGGGACCTCTCCTAAGTGGAATGCAGCCATCAGTAATGGTTTAATACCAGGACCTCTCCTAAGTGGAATGCAGCCATCAGTAATGGTTTAATACCAGGGCCTCTCCTAAGTGGAATGCAGCCATCAGTAATGGTTTAATACCAGGGTCTCTCCTAAGTGGAATGCAGCCATCAGTAATGGTTTAATACCAGGGTCTCTCCTAAGTGGAATGCAGCCATCAGTAATGGTTTAATACCAGGGTCTCTCCTAAGTGGAATGCAGCCATCAGTAATGGTTTGATACCAGGGACCTCTCCTAAGTGGAATGCAGCCATCAGTAATGGTTTAATACCAGGACCTCTCCTAAGTGGAATGCAGCCATCAGTAATGGTTTAATACCAGGGTCTCTCCTAAGTGGAATGCAGCCATCAGTAATGGTTTAATACCAGGGTCTCTCCTAAGTGGAATGCAGCCATCAGTAATGGTTTAATACCAGGGTCTCTCCTAAGTGGAATGCAGCCATCAGTAATGGTTTAATACCAGGGTCTCTCCTAAGTGGAATGCAGCCATCAGTAATGGTTTAATACCAGGGTCTCTCCTAAGTGGAATGCAGCCATCAGTAATGGTTTAATACCAGGGTCTCTCCTAAGTGGAATGCAGCCATCAGTAATGGTTTAATACCAGGGTCTCTCCTAAGTGGAATGCAGCCATCAGTAATGGTTTAATACCAGGGTCTCTCCTAAGTGGAATGCAGCCATCAGTAATGGTTTAATACCAGGGTCTCTCCTAAGTGGAATGCAGCCATCAGTAATGGTTTAATACCAGGGTCTCTCCTAAGTGGAATGCAGCCATCAGTAATGGTTTAATACCAGGGACCTCTCCTAAGTGGAATGCAGCCATCAGTAATGGTTTAATACCAGGGTCTCTCCTAAGTGGAATGCAGCCATCATTAATGGTTTAATACCAGGGTCTCTCCTAAGTGGAATGCAGCCATCATTAATGGTTTAATACCAGGACCTCTCCTAAGTGGAATGCAGCCATCAGTAATGGTTTAATACCAGGACCTCTCCTAAGTGGAATGCAGCCATCAGTAATGGTTTAATACCAGGACCTCTCCTAAGTGGAATGCAGCCATCAGTAATGGTTTAATACCAGGGACCTCTCTAAGTGGAATGCAGCCATCAGTAATGGTTTAATACCAGGACCTCTCCTAAGTGGAATGCAGCCATCAGTAATGGTTTAATACCAGGACCTCTCCTAAGTGGAATGCAGCCATCAGTAATGGTTTAATACCAGGGCCTCTCCTAAGTGGAATGCAGCCATCAGTAATGAGTTTGAACACACCTGTGCTTCTCCTACTATGACATGTCAACATGTCTGCTGTAAAAGGTCTATATTGAATAAAGCTGCCTATAATCTTCATCTTAGGGCTGGGCGATACGGACCAAAGTCATATCCCGATATATTTTGGCTGAATATTGATATACGATATATATCCCGATATTTTTTTTCCGCAAAGTGAGAGCAAATGTTCAGTCAAAGTCAAAACCAAATATGACATGTCACAAGTAGTTTCAAATAAACCGGCTATTTCAGTGAACAGTTGCAAAATCAAATTAATTAAAGGAACACGCCGACTTATTGGGAATTTAACTTATTCACCGTAACCCCCAGAGATAGACTAGTCCATACATACCCTTCTCATCTCTTATTGGGACTTTATCTTATTCACTGTAACCCCCAGAGTTAGACTAGTCCATACATACCCTTCTCATCTCAGTGCGTGCTGTAATGCTGTCTGACGGCTCCAGCGGCATCAGGCCAGCACAGATCCTGCAGGTAACTGGTTCCAGTAATCCTACTGCTCCCAATAAGTGACAAAATAACTCTAACATGTTCCTATTTACATGTTGTGATTTATAGAGTCACAGCGTGTACAAAAAACAACGTAACATGAGACACAGCCGTCTTCTAACAGTAAACAAACCGGGAACTATATTCTCAGGTGGAAGAATATAGTACTTGGGCGGAGTGATATGCTCGCAGCAAGCCTGTCTGAGAATATAGTTCCTGGTTTGTTTACAGTTAGAAGATGGCTGTGTCTCATGTTACGTTGTTTTTTGTACACGCTGTGACTCTACAAATCACAACATGTAAATAGGAACATGTTGGTGTTATTTTGTCACTTTTGTCACAATTTGGAGCAGTAGGCTAGCTGGAA
>JABUOV010000052.1:147500-155000 GCA_025617405.1 Perca schrenkii
TGAAAATACAACCACAAGCCAGGCTACCCCTGCTGCTGCTGCTGCAGGCAAAGCATAGCTCGTTAGCTCAGCAAGCTAGCAACATGTCGGTAAAGGATATTTGCCGTTTGTGTAACAAGAATTTAGGAATAAAACGCACCCTTTCAGGTTCCCGGACCTCTGTCTGAAAATCCTGGTTAGCTGATTGGATAAACCATCTGTCTATCACCACCTAAACCCGCCTCAAAACCAACGCTGATTGGTCGGTCGTTTGGCTAACGGCTCCAAATTTTCTCTCTCTCAAGATGCCAGACTGATCTGGGAGAACTGGAGCTCGCCAGATCAGGACGCTCTCTCACCAGGCTAAAAGTAATATCCATAGATAGTCAAATAAATGGATACAGCGACGCCATAGACTTCGACAGAGACCACTAGGGCTGTGCTCGATTGAAGAAATTCTGAGTCGACAAACAATCATTCAACTGTATCGACTAATCGATTAGTTGATTTAATCAACAGATCTGTAAATCTGAGATTCTCCACAAAGAGTCGTGCTAAAAGCACCACTTTAATTCTTGTGTTTACCAGAGATGTGCTCGTACGTTTCTTGGAAATAAGTCATTCAGCATGAAAACAGCATCAAACATGACTAATGGACTAAAGAGATCTAAGTTGACTAAGACCAAAATGACTGCTTAGTCGACTAATCCACTAAGAGGGAGCAGGCCTAGAGACCAGTGAAGGATATCAGAAGTCTCTTTCCCGGTGCTGGCTGAGCGTTACTGAGCAGCCTCCAACTGAGCTTGAAGACGTAGATGTGACGTGAGCAACCTGTCTGAAAGTTGTTTGATTTTTACGTCACTTTGACAGAGAATAACTTTACATCTGAAGCGTTTAAAGACTCTATTTGTCCGTTGTTTATTTCTAAAGAAACACGACAATGTATAAAAGGCTCCATTACCTTGTAGCTCACGTTATGGCTCCGTAGCAGACGTTTTTATAAAAATAGGCTAACGATTGGGTCATAACCACGAGACTTACTGTCACACAGTAGAGGAATTACCGTATAGTACAGGAGAAGCTCACAGGTAATGTTTTTGATAATATTTTGACCTATTCTTGCCTTACTTCCTTCCTTCTACCATATTTTTGTCTTTTTTTCTCATCAGCATTTAAATGTTTTTGTCAGTTGCAAGGCTGTTGTTTAGTAAATCTATCGCGGACAGCGCTGTACTATTCCTATTTATAGAGACTTTGTTTTTTTTCTACCAAACATGCATACGCCATAGACTTCGACAGAGACCAGTGAAGGATATTAGAAGTCTCTTTCCCGGTGCTGGCTGAGCGTTACTGAGCAGCCTCCAACTGAGCTTGAAGACGTAGATGTGACGTGAGCAACGTGTCTGAAAGTGTGAAGTCTTCTGGTAGCTGTGCCGAGAGAAATCTCAATCATTCCCAATCTCACAGAGACGGAGAGCGTAGGAGCAAGGAGCAAAACGTTGCCGTAATATTTTGTTCCGATGCTTTTCATGGACTCTCTACGGCACTGGTTCTCAAAGTTTTTTCAATAATGTTCCCCCTTTTGAATTGTTTCTTTAAGCCAAGAACCCCCTGACCAGCGCTAATCATTTTTGGTAGAGAAACAAAGTCTCTATAAATAGGAATAGTACAGCGTTGTCAGAGATAGATTTACTAAACAACAGCCTTGGAACTGAAAAACATTTAAATGCTGATGAGAAAATGAGACAAAAACTGTAAAAAACACAAAAATATGGTAGAAAGAAGGAAGGAAGTAAGGCAAGAATAGGTGAAAATAGTATGAAAAACTTTAAAAACATTGCCTGTGAGCTTCTCCTGTACTATACGGTAATTCCTCTACTGTGTGACAGTAAGTCTCGTGGTTATGACCCAATCGTTAGCCTATTGTTATAAAAGCGTCTGCTACGGAGCCATAACGTGAGCTACAAGGTAATGGAGCCTTTTATACATTGTCGTGTTTCTTTAGAAATAAACAACGGACAAATAGAGTCTTTAAACGCTTCAGATGTAAAGTTATTCTGTTATTCTCACGTCACTGGAGGACTGCAGGGGCTACGTGAGATATTTACCAAAATGTTTAATAGTAACAAGGCTGCTGTCCTACTTTTTACAAGTTTCTCGCTTCTTTCTTCTTATGTCTGTTTTTGAAGTTTTTGATACTATTTTCACCTATTCTTGCCTTATTTCCTTCCTTCTTTCTACCGTCTTTTTCCAAGTTTTTGTCTTTTTTACAGTTTTTGTCTCATTTTCTCATCAGCATTTAAATGTTTTTCAGTTCCAAGGCTGTTGTTTAGTAAATCTATCTCTGACAGCGCTGTACTATTCCTATTTATAGAGACTTTGTTTCTCTACCAAAAATGATTGGCGCTGGTCAGGGGGTTCTTGGCTTAAAGAAACGATTCAAAAGGGGGAACATTATTGACAAAACTTTGAGAACCAGTGCCGTAGAGAGTCCATGAAAAGCATCGGAACAAAATATTACGGCAACGTTTTGCTCCTGCGCTCGTGGACAGCTCCTACTCACGCTCTCCGTCTCTGTGAGATTGGGAATGATTGAGATTTCTCTCGGCACAGCTACCAGAAGACTTCACACTTTCAGACACGTTGATCACGTCACATCTACGTCTTCAAGCTCAGTTGGAGGCTGCTCAGTAACGCTCAGCCAGCACCGGGAAAGAGACTTCTGATATCCTTCACTGGTCTCAGACCAGAGACACGGGGTCTGCTGGTCCAGTTCTTTAACTGTCTACGATCTTACCTCCGCTCGTATCCGGGGCCGTAGGGGTACTGGGGTCTGGGGTCCATCCCTGTTAGGGGCCCAGAGGGCGGCCCGTGGGGGTACACTTCCTGCATGGCACCGCTGGGCATCTGACCCGGACCAAAGGCCTCGCCGGGCCCCGGACCTGAAGAGGAAACGGGAGAAGACACATCGCTTAATTTGGTAAAAATGTAATCATCATTTGTACCAATTCACAGATTTCTGTTTTAAAGGAACACACACAAACTGCCACACAAAACCATTTTTACTTGCATTTTTTGAAATATGTCAGGTCCATATGTGTTTGTGTTATGTGGTGAAGGTGAAAATGAACTGCTACCTCCTCTGTCAGCTCTAGACACTGAACAGAGACTTCAGATACAGTATTAGGGGACCACTAAGGTCTATATAAAAGAGACTTCAGATACAGTATTAGGGGACCACTAAGGTCTATATAAAAGAGACTTCAGATACAGTATTAGGGGACCACTAAGGTCTATATAAAAGAGACTTCAGATACAGTATTAGGGGACCACTAAGGTCTATATAAAAGAGACTTCAGATACAGTATTAGGGGGACCACTAAGGTCTATATAAAAGAGACTTCAGATACAGTATTAGGGGGACCACTAAGGTCTATATAAAAGAGACTTCAGATACAGTATTAGGGGACCACTAAGGTCTATATAAAAGAGACTTCAGATACAGTATTAGGGGACCACTAAGGTCTATATAAAAGAGACTTCAGATACAGTATTAGGGGACCACTAAGGTCTATATAAAAGAGACTTCAGATACAGTATTAAGGGACCACTAAGGTCTATATAAAAGAGACTTCAGATACAGTATTAGGGGACCACTAAGGTCTATATAAAAGAGACTTCAGATACAGTATTAGGGGACCACTAAGGTCTATATAAAAGAGACTTCAGATACAGTATTAGGGGACCACTAAGGTCTATATAAAAGAGACTTCAGATACAGTATTAGGGGACCACTAAGGTCTATATAAAAGAGACTTCAGATACAGTATTAAGGGACCACTAAGGTCTATATAAAAGAGACTTCAGATACAGTATTAGGGGACCACTAAGGTCTATATAAAAGAGACTTCAGATACAGTATTAGAGGACCACTAAGGTCTATATAAAAGAGACTTCAGATACAGTATTAAGGGACCACTAAGGTCTATATAAAAGCATCCAAAAAGCAGCATGTCATAGGACCATTAAACAAAGTATTTCTTTCCCATTACCGTGGAAACTCACCTTTCCTGGGTCCTCCATACTGGTGTTTGTTGGCATCGTACTGCATCCTCATTGAGGGGTCTGCGGGGCCCCCTCCCTGCTGAAAGGGGGCGCCGCGGGGTCCCGGGCCTCGCTTGTTGTGGAAGGCTGGATCGCTGCCTTCAGAGAACGGGTCCAGGCCCGTCACCCCGGCCATGTTCCTGAGAGGAAAACCACAGCAGAGGGTGAGGACACAACATGCACGGAGCTGAACTAGTTTCGAGTGAGACGAAACGTAGAAAAAGGCGACAAAAACGTTGATATAGTGGCAAAAATGTCAGGGGAAAACGAAGCACCAAAAGCGTGGGGACAAAAACGTAGAAAAGAGCTTTAAAAAAAAAAAAAAAAAACGACAAACATTTTGATAAAAGGGTAAAACAATGTTGGGGAGAGGAACTTAATCTTACAGAAGGCTCGGATAATTACGGCTAGTAAGTCCGATAGGAAGGATCAGTTTGGACTTTGTTAGAAAGCAATAAAATAGCAGGAAAAAAAGCATAAAAAACAGCGGGGAAAAAAATCAGCAAAAACAGCGGGAAAAAAAGCAGCAAAAACAGCGGGGAAAAAAGCAGCAAAAACAGCGGGAAAAAAGCATCAAAAAAAAGTGTCAAAACTGTCCAAAAAAGTGACAAAAACGTAAAAAATAAAGGCTAAAAAATGTCAGAAAAAAAAAGTTAAACATGTTTATTTTACAGAAAGCTTGGATATTGGAGAGTGTCAAGTGTCCCAAAAAAGTTGAATAAATGTAATTTATTATTTTTATTTTTCAGAAATAACCTTGCGCTTATATTTACAAATACGGCGGGGGAAAAAAGTGTCAAAACTGTCAAAAAAAGTGACAAAAACGTAAAAAAAAAAGCTTTAAATTTCGTTTATTTTACAGAAAGCTTGGATAGTTAAGGTGAGTAAGTCCTAAAAGAAGGATTAAATATTTTATTATAATAAAAAAAAAAAAAAATTGAGAGCGCATTGTCACAAAAAAATTGAATAAATGTAATTTTTTATTTTTATTTTACAGAAGTAACCTTGCGCTTATATTTACAAATACCATTAAATGTTTTGTATGGAGAAAATATTTATTCATAATTCAAATTGAAAGTCCAAAGAGAAAACAAGCGAGATCAAATTAAAAATATTATTTTATTTTTAATTTTCCATTTGGCTTATCCATTTGGATTTAATATTTGGCTTTTCGATTCCAATTTAACATTGGCTTTTAAATTTGGGAATTGAAAACCAAAAGCCAAATATTAAATCCAAATTAAAAGCCAATGTAAAATTGGAATCAAAAAGCCAAATATTAAATCCAAATTAAAAGCCAATGTTAAATTGGAATCGAAAAGCCAAATATTAAATCCAAATTAAAAGCCAATGTTAAATTGGAATCGAAAAGCCAAATATTAAATCCAAATTAAAAGCCAATGTTAAATTGGAATCGAAAAGCCAAATATTAAATCCATATTAAAAGCCAATGTTAAATTGGAATCGAAAAGCCAAATATTAAATCCATATTAAAAGCCAATGTTAGATTGGAATCGAAAAGCCAAATATTAAATCCAAATGGAAAAAAAAAATAATAATAATATTTTTAATTTGATCTCGCTTCGTTTTCTCTTTGGACTTTCAATTTGAATTATGAATAAATATTTCCTCCATAGTTTTGGTGATTTAGACAGATTTCTCCGTACCTGTTTGCAGGCTGGGGGGCCCATGTGGCTGTGGGGGGTGGAGGGCTGGGGGGCCCATGTGGCTGTGGGGGGTGGAGGGCTGGGGGCCCATGTGGCTGTGGGGGGTGGAGGGCTGGAGGCCCAAGTGGCTGTGGGGGGGCTTCAGGTTTCCGGGGGCCTCTGACTGAGGGGTGTTGGGGCCCTGTAGGGAGCCCGAGTTGGCTGCAGAGATACAGACCAGACAGAAAACCTGCTGAGAACAAGGGCTACGTGTCATCATGTAACGTCACACCGAGAACAAGACATGGACCGGACCGAGAGACAGAGACGGACTGGATCCTGCAGAACCACCAGCTTCCTGGAGACCAGCAGAGGTCACAGCTGCAGCGTTATTCTGCTTTACAAAAAGGTAAGAGAGCCGTAGATGGGAGGCTTACAATTTTAAATTTATATACAGTACAGGCCAAAAGTTTGGACACACCTTCTCATTCAATGTGTTTTTTAAATTTATTTTCATGACTATTTACGTTGTAGATTCTCACTGAAGGCATCAAAACTATGAATGAACACATATGGAATTATGTACTTAACAAAAAAGTGTGAAATAACTGAAAACATGTCTTATATTTTAGATTCTTCAAAGTAGCCACCCTTTGCTTTTTTTGATAACTCTGCAAACCCTTGGTGTTCTCTCAATGAGCTTCATGATGTAGTCACCTGAAATGGTTTTACCTTCACAGGTGTGCTTTGTCAGGGTTCATTAGTGGAATTATTTCCCTTATTAATAAAAAAAGCAAAGGGTGGCTACTTTGAAGAATCTAAATCTGTGCTAAGCTAGGCTAGATGGAGCCGGTTACCTCCAGGATCTGTGCTAAGCTAGGCTAGATGGAGCCGGTTACCTCCAGGATCTGTGCTAAGCTAGGCTAGATGGAGCAGGTTACCTCCAGGATCTGTGCTAAGCTAGGCTAGATGGAGCCAGTTACCTCCAGGATCTGTGCTAGGCTAGGCTAGATGGAGCAGGTTACCTCCAGGATCTGTGCTAGGCTAGGCTAGATGGAGCCAGTTACCTCCAGGATCTGTGCTAAGCTAGGCTAGATGGAGCCAGTTACCTCCAGGATCTGTGCTAAGCTAGGCTAGATGGAGCCAGTTACCTCCAGGATCTGTGCTAAGCTAGGCTAGATGGAGCCAGTTACCTCCAGGATCTGTGCTAAGCTAGGCTAGATGGAGCCGGTTACCTCCAGGATCTGTGCTAAGCTAGGCTAGATGGAGCCAGTTACCTCCAGGATCTGTGCTAAGCTAGGCTAGATGGAGCCAGTTACCTCCAGGATCTGTGCTAAGCTAGGCTAGATGGAGCCAGTTACCTCCAGGATCTGTGCTAAGCTAGGCTAGATGGAGCCAGTTACCTCCAGGATCTGTGCTAAGCTAGGCTAGATGGAGCCGGTTACCTCCAGGATCTGTGCTAAGCTAGGCTAGATGGAGCCAGTTACCTCCAGGATCTGTGCTAAGCTAGGCTAGATGGAGCCAGTTACCTCCAGGATCTGTGCTAAGCTAGGCTAGATGGAGCCAGTTACCTCCAGGATCTGTGCTAAGCTAGGCTAGATGGAGCCAGTTACCTCCAGGATCTGTGCTAAGCTAGGCTAGATGGAGCCAGTTACCTCCAGGATCTGTGCTAAGCTAGGCTAGATGGAGCCAGTTACCTCCAGGATCTGTGCTAAGCTAGGCTAGATGGAGCCGGTTACCTCCAGGATCTGTGCTAAGCTAGGCTAGATGG
>JABUOV010000052.1:162500-165000 GCA_025617405.1 Perca schrenkii
CCTGTACGTTACTGCACACTACACCTGGCTGAGTTACACATACAGCTACTGCCATCTGCTGGCACCTGTACGTTACTGCACACTACACCTGGCTGAGTTACACATACAGCCGCATTGACTAAAATACTGGTAGGACAATAATCCAGAAAAACAAAGTGTGGAAAAAAGCATGAATTATATTGTTGAATCTGTTAAATTAAATTGGTAGAAATGTACAATGAACTTGTATTTTATTCTGACTTAATATTATATGTAAGGCATTTAGGAGATTATCCACACTATTTTTTCCCCGGCCTTAATTTGAGGCCGGTCTTTATTTGTCCGTGTTGACCACGCCCCCGGCCACTATCAGAGGCCCGGCTTTTAATTGACTCCCGGTTTTTATTTGAGGAAATACGGTAACATCTATGGCTTCAACATACCAAAATGCAAACTTGAGGCTTCCATACTGCAGTACACAAACCAAGGGTGACGTCTCTCTCTAATTGTTACGGTCTACGAGTCTTACCTGAGGTTGTAGCGTTGTAGGGGGGTCCCTGCGGAGTCATCCTCCCAGAGTTGCTGCCTGTCTGCTGGCTGTACGGGCCTCCTCCCATTCCTCCCATCGGGGCCATGCCCAGGTAGCTGCCCTGCCTGGACGCCACAGAAAAGAAACCGGGGTTTAGATTTTATTGCAAGCAGCTATTTCTATTTTTCGGACGGTCTCATGCAGGACGTGTAGAAATATTTCTATGAACTAGATGTGTTATTCTCAGTATAAAAAGTTTATAATATGTGTGAGTTGTGTGTAGTCATGAGACGGGGACTTGGACACACAAATGGTTACCTTAAGCTTTGATTACATTATAGTTCAGGTCTATGTGTACGTTAGAGACTGTTTTTCAGTACCAGGTGGACAGGTAGGCCTGTCACGATAACAAAGTTTGCTGGACGATAAATTGTCCCAGAAATTATTGCGATAAACGATAATATTGTCATCGCGAGACCATTTGCATCTAAAATAATGATAATGTCATAATAATAATAATAATACTACAGGTTCACCTTTTCAAAGATCAATACACTTTTATTTCTAAAGAATATTTAACACTGGAACTGGAAGACATTTTAAATATCCACAATATGTCTTTGATCTCCTTTGGTATGTCGTCTTTCACGCTGAGTACAGTTGTGGAATTGCCGTTTGTGACACGTAAGTTCTCAGACACATGCAGCCACTTTCCTGAAACCGCTTGCGAGACTGACGAGTCCACAGCGGCGTGTATGTCCGAGCCCGTCTCCACAGCCTCCACCTGCAGGTTGTCAGCTGTGTGGTTTGGAATGAAAGGGAGAAAACGGGACGCCCGGTAACACGGTGGATATCGCTCATATACTTTTTTTTTTGACGGCGCCTTAACTGCAAAGTGCTGCAGGAAACCCTGCTCCAACTCTCTCGCTCTCTCCGCCTGGAGTAGCCTACCGCCCACACAAAGACCATGCGCCTGACAAGAGGGTTCACTCCTCGTTACGCTAAGGAACCGAGAGTGGTCCTCCAGCCTCTTTGGTAGAGAGAGAGAGAGGGAGAGACGAGGAAAATAAACAAGCATGCAAACGGAAATTATCGCGGCCGGAAAAATTATCGAGCTCATTTTTTCTTATCATGCCATAACTCGATTTATTGACTATCGCGACAGGCCTATGGACAGGTGGAACGGCAGGAGGTGGCTCTTGGGTCAGTGTGTGTGTGTGTGTGTGTGTGTGTGTGTGTGTGTAGGATATGATGCACATTGCACAGTTAACCATATGCAGTGCACCCGTCCATATGATGCACATTGCACACATAATTTGGGTGATATGAATGTAAGATGATTGCAGAAGTGACACTGATCTGTGTTTTTGTTTTTATTATTAGAAATGGCAGGGCAGATTACTAATCCAGTGTGGCAGGGTTTACATTTTTATGATGTAAATTGAGGGAGCTAAAGCAGAATAGGTTCCAAATATCGGCTCAAGAAAATCGGCAGCCCGTATCGGTCATCAGCTAAGGATGATGAAAAAAAACAAACAATCGGTATCGGCACTAAAATAATCCATATCGGTCGATCTCTAATTAGGACTTCATCTTAATCATAAAGCTACTATGAGTTCGTGAAAAGCACTATATAAATGTAACTTATTATTATGAAAAGCTGCTGTAGAAGGCTTTCGTTAGTCACTTTCTCTACTTTGTTGTGAGTGCTGTAAACTGGCTCCTTGCTTGCGCAAGTAAAAATGAACTTTGAGAAGAACTTCAGTGTTTCTTTGTCTATTCTTTGATAAATAATTACCCTAACAACCAATTAATAAATATATTTAAAAAGAAAGAATATTTAAACTGTCCTGGAATAGTTCTGGTGTTCCAGACTCACCTGCTCTGGGCGGTGTTGGAGTTGGCACTAGGCCCTGCGTTGGGGCCGACCTCAGGCGGTTTGCTGCTGGCGTTGGGCCCCGGGGGCCCCATGCCTTGCCCGGCAGGCTGTGG
>JABUOV010000052.1:170000-175000 GCA_025617405.1 Perca schrenkii
AAGCATAAAAAATGACTAATGGACTAAAGAAATCTTAGTCGACTAAGACCAAAGCTACAGATTAGTCGACTAATCCACTAAGAGGTGGCAGCCCTAGTGATTTGGGTTACATTATAATCCTGTGGAGTAAACTGTGTTTTCAAGAAAGTCGTGAGAGCTTTTTATAGAGAGCTGAAGTCCCTGCCCCTTCCGGTGGACCTCATGGGACCTTAAGTCAGAAAAAAATGACTTATGCCTTTAGTGTGGGAGACCCGGGTTTGATTCCCACTGCGATACGTCAACCAATGTGTCCCTGAGCAAGACACTTAACCCCTAGTTGCTCCAGAGGCGTGCAACCTCTGACATATATAGCAATTGTAAGTCGCTTTGGATAAAAGCATCAGCTAAATGACATGTAATGTAAAAAAGCCACCGCCAAATTCTTTCCTGCAGCTCGCATAAGCATTGATTTCGGTGGGTACGCATACCTATCAGATTTCGTCATGAGTCATTTTGTACTCACCACTTTTTTTAGTTTAAAAAAAAATAAATAGCCACACATTTGCCCACTGAACGTCAACACGTAGCCTATGGTAGGCCAGGCCTACCTGTATTTTCCTTCTGTAGCTCCTCTCTCTGAGTCTGATGTCATGTCACGTTGTCAACATGGTACATGGACACATGATGCAGAACATAGTGGGTCATATGTATAATGCTTTTTGAAAACTTAAAGTGCCCATATTATGAAAAAAAAACACTATTTCTGGTGATTTGGGGTGTTCTTCTGTGTCTTTGAAATACTTTGAAATAAATCCATCCATGGTGTTCTGAGTGAGATCTGGTTTCTGAATGTGTCCTGCCTTCAGTCTCCTGGTGAGCTGGTCAAAATCGGCTCGGACTGTGACGTCACAGTCCGAAATGAGCTGGCTAACCGCAGCCGTTGGCTTGTAGCGTTAGCATGCTAACGCTAATGCTAGCATGCTACGTCGTTCTCAATAGCAAAGCACTGCTACAACACACGCACAACTTCACCATAATCTCCAAAAGAACTACTTCCATGTGCTCCCTGGTTTAGAAGAAGTCTCCCAGCTAATCCTGAAGGTGGAGAAACAGCCTTTCTTTTACTGTCTATGGAGCTAGCTGACATGAGTCTACATCTGAGCTACTGAGCATGTGCGAGTGCAATCAAAGATAGTACAGAAGAAGAAGATGAAGAAAAGAGGTCTCACTCTGCAGCTAAAACAGAAACCAGGTGAAAAGAGGATCTGCAGCAGTGAGAGAGAGCTGTGCAGTACAACTAAAATATGGTGTTTTTTGAAAATTAAACCATGAAAACCTATTCTGGTACAACCTCAAAATACAAATTATGAACCTGAAAATGAGCAGAATATGGGCGCTTTAAACATTTCATTTTGATTTTAGAAAGCCACAGCAATCCACCGATACTTTTATCAATGGTGGGGCCCATTCAGAGGTCGACCGATAGTGGATTTTACAGATACCGATAGCTTAGGTTGGGGCGTATTTGCCGATAACCGATTAATCGACCGATAGTATTTAGAATTGATACTGGATAAAAACAAACATGACACTCCAAGTAAAACAGTGCTGAACTTTATTATAAAAATAAATAAAACTGTATTGAACCATGAAAACATGCTAAATAAAATAAATATTGAAGTCAATAAAAGACATTAATTCAAACTGAAACAAAAAGTAATAAATAACAAATAAAAACAGTTAAACTGTCGGTTTAGAGCGGTAACAGACGATCTCTGACCTGGAGGGATCTTATCTTTCCCACTATATACTCTCTGTTCTCGCTTGGATGCCCATATAAGGCGTAATGTGTGACGGACCTGCCTTCCCATTGGTTGAAAACATAAACAAAGGCATCATGGGAGATTCCCTTGTCGGTAGCACCTACTGTCTATAGGTAGCACGGAGATAGCGGCAGAAATGACCGAAAACGTGATGAATTATGGACATCAAGTGGATAAATCTTGGATGTAACAGTTTGGATTTAATGCTCAACAACCAAGAAAAAAGGCCCAAGTTCCAGTCTGGATAGAAGATCACCTGTAAAGGCTAGAAAGAGACTCTAGAGGCCAGCAGACCCTTCTCAGCTCTTGCGTACCGTTTAATGAATGACAGCGCGCACTTCTCAGCCGTGGACGCAACCAGGAAAAACTATCGGTATGGAGTTTTGCCGATAACGATAGTTCCACCAATCAACTATCGGTGCCGATTAATCGGTCTACCTCTATTAAAAACTACAAATACCTTGGCACTCTACTGGACAGCAAGCTGAAATGGACAGCAGACACAGCAAAGGATGGACTTTTTAAAGAAACTGCTTGTTTTTAATGTCAATAACAAAATGCTCCAAATGTTTTGTACTGCTTTTATTGAAAGGGTTTTAACTCGCTGTATTATCTGCTGGTTCGGAAAATGCCTCCGAGTCTCGGAAAAAGACAATCAGAGAAACAGTTACAACTGCCAGCAAGTTACTTGGGTAACTTAGATAACAGTACCGAGCATTGAACACATTTACAAAGACAGACTGGTGAGAAAGGCCAATAACATTGTATGTGTTCTACACACACACACCTCATTTTAAACTACCGCCATCCAGGCAGAAACAACGCCTTGGGGTATGACCAGGCCAGCTGGACCACTAGCTTATTTTGACTGATTTAAGGCTTTTATGGCTTGTGGTACAAAAGAGAATTTGGACCTGCTCCTGGTCAGAAGGGGTTGGCAGAAACAACACATAGGGGTTGTGCAAGCATGCAAGGGAGGATGAGGAGGGGTGAGCTAGCCTCGTCCAGCTGGCCTGGTCAGACCCCCAGGGTGTGTAGTGTATTGTAGTGTGTGATGTTTATTCTTCATGTCTTCATGTCTGTCGGTGTCTGATGTATAAGGCCTATTTGTGTGTCTGATGTCCTGTCATAAAGTGGCTTGTGATTGTGCAGCAAACCCAACTGCCCCACAGGGAGAATAAAGTTATCTTCTACTACTACTACTACTACTACTACTACTACTACTACTACTACTACTACTACTACTACTACTACTACTACTACTACATGAGTCAATTAACATTAGGGATGTAAAGATACACTCAACCCAGGATACCATATAGCAGGGGTGTCAAACTCAACTTCCCAGAGGGCCGCACCGGAAAATTTGAATCAGAGCAAGGGCCAGACATGTTTAGTTTATTGATAGGCTCTGTGTCATATAGTCTTCTCACTCACAGTTTGGTCAACATAAAGTCCTGAAGAAGTCAGGAGAAAGTTCCTCGGCCATCATAGAAAAGAAGCGGCCAAAAAAAAACTGAGAAAAAAACGTCAGCAAAAGGGACAAAACTGAGAAAAAAAATTACAAACGTTACGGCAAAAGTGACCAAAACATTGGAAAAAGTAGCAGAAAGTAGGTGGGCCAAAATGTTTTGTGAACCTAAATTGATGTGAGGGCCGGATCAGAATCTGCGAGGGGCCAGATTTGGCCCGCGGGCCTCGCGTTTTACACATGTGACATATAGGGTTGTGCCGTGATAGCTGTCCGGCCAAATCGACAGCTGCGTCGGTCTTCGGGGGAAAAAAGGGAAGATCTCTGCTCTTCTGCAGACCACAACAATCCGGTGCAACCAAGAATCAGAATCAGAATCAGAAAGGGTTTTATTGCCAAGTACGTTTTTTGACACATACAAGGAATTTGTTTTGGTGTTGTTGGTGCACATCACACATTCTCTAAATGTAATATTAAACAATATAAGTATAGATATAAACAATATAAGTATATGTACACAGTATGTATTAAATTAAAAATAAAGATAGAAATAAAATAAAATAGATAAATAAAGAGCAAAGAGCATTAGAGCAGAGAGAACAGTGGCATGAAGAGCCAGGTGGAGAGTCACGTTGGGTTCCGGGCCTTGTTAATAAGGCTAGTGGCGGAGGGGAAAAAGCTGTTCATGTGGCGTGAGGTTTTGGTCCTGATGGACCTCAGCCTCCTGCCAGATGGGAGGGGCTCAAAGAGTTTGTGTCCGGGGTGGGAGGGGTCAGCCACAATCTTTCCAGCACGCTTCAGAGTCCTGGTGGCGTAAAGGTCCTGGAGCGGTGGGAGATTGCAGCCAATCACCTTCTCAGCTGACCGAATGACACGCTGCAGTCTGCCCTTGTCCTTGGCAGTGGCAGCAGCGTACCAGATGGTGATGGAGGATGTGAGGATGGACTCAATGATGGCTGTGTAGAAGTGCACCATCATTGTCTTTGGCAGGCTGAAGGCACGACACAACAGTATAAAATAGCCAAAAATTGCCGGTGAAACACAGATGTCTTCTTACTTGATGGTTTTATTTCTTAAGTTGCATAACAGTGACTAACGTTTCAATGTAAGGTTACACAGGTTCATCAGAGTCCTTTGAGAGGGCTTTGCACTGTGCGAGATAGTAGAATCTCTCTCTCAAAGTGGAACGCTATCACACTTTCCTTTCTCCCCTCATTAGACTAAAGGCCTGTTCACACCGGGACGAATTTCGCGCGCGATATTCACCGACGCTTAACGCCTCGTGACTAAACAAAGGGCGCCAATGTGAGTGTGCACACCTACGCGAAAAACGCCACGCGTAAAAGCGTCATTTTGCGTTTTTTGGGTTTGACGCATCGCGTCAAAAACTATCCGACCAATGAGATTGGCGCTTTTGCTCCCGTGTCTGGAGCTTCTGAAGTTACAGTAAACACAACTTGGGGGCGCTCAACACACAAAACGGTCTTGCCGAGCATGCATACATAACGGCGAAGAAGATATACGCCAAGTAGCGTTCTACACTGCCGGGAAGAAATAAGACGAGGAAGATGCCGGGCGAGATGAACGTAGAGCTGCTGGTCTCGTTGGTGTCGGAAAATAAAGCACTTTATGACAAACGCGATAGCGACTACAAAAATCTTGACAGAAGAGAACTGCTATGGAGTGGTACTGCAGAGCAAATGGGCCTTGATGGTGAGTTTCATTTC
>JABUOV010000519.1:0-26287 GCA_025617405.1 Perca schrenkii
TGCATATACTGTTTGTTAAGCTCTGTGTTACTGATTGCCATGTCAAATTCCTGTGTGTCTGCTGATGCATTTGGCGAATAAAATTGATTCTGATTCTGACATATGAACCAGGCGTTGAGGTCAAATGTACTATATGGGACAATATTAGTAATTTAATCAATACCCAAACAAGGTTTAGGCATGTCATACAGAGTTGTGTAACAGCCTGAGGCAGCATCGCATGACTCATAACAGTTTAATTTCCGTGCTAGAGCTTTTTTTTGGCATGGAACAACATACTACTTCAGGCCAGGTATAAATACCTTGAATTTTTAGAACCACGTCATGTCATTGGATCTCTTTTCTTTCGATTAAAGTCATTCATAACAAAACGGCAGTTAGGACACACTTAAATGAACAAAAGAACAACAACAATACAACCTGTTTCGTAGTTATATATTTAAAAGATAACATTGTTTGATAAATTTACATTTCTTCTTGAAAGGCGAATAGCCTCAAAAACGCCATGTGAATAGAAATTATATATATTTAAAGGTTTTTTAAAAAAAAATGCAACCATTTGACATTCAAATTAAATAACAGCAGCCAATCAGAACAACTAGATATGTAACATTCAAACTATAAATAGGTATTATCAAAAGGCCTGCTGCATGGTGTGAACCTCAGCACCTTTAGAAAATGACTATAATTTGAATGTCCTTTTTTGTTTGTGAAGTGACCTTGGGTGTCATGAAATGCGCTTTAAATAAAATGTATTATGCTTATTATTATTATTATTATTATTATTATTATTATTACAAACACTAACAGTAGCCAATCAGAAACAGCTAGCAATTTAACATTCAAATCTATTTTTCATTCAAATCTAAAATCGAATTGTTCCAACGGAAAACAAGCTGGCACTTATCAATGGGTAAAAGCAGAGGGATTACACACACACACACACACACACACACACACACACACACACACACAGAGAAAAGTATTTTGGGACATTCTACCAGAAACGTACATTATCTCTCCTGGAATTGTTACAGTGAATTTAACTTGTATAATCAAAAACTGACAGAAAATGACTAAATGGGTGATTTCTGTGAGTTGCGCTTTAAAGGAATATGTAATTTATTAGGTCCTTAGATGTTTTATTCTTAATTAAAAACACTTTTGAAAATTACAAATTCTGAAAAATGGTCTGTCCTCAGCCAATTTTGAACTACCTCGTCCAAAATTTTGTTATTCTGAAAACTGTTATTTAGAAGAAAAAAAACTATGAATTAAAAGTTTAAGTTGTTATCATTCACATTAACTGATTAAAAACATAAAATGCTACATAAATTCAACAAATAAATCGTATTTTATCCTATTTTACAACTGTCCCCATGTCAGCACTGTCACATTATATAAAAAAACGACATAAAAAGTGTGTAATACGCCTTTAAGGGTATGACTCAGAGGACCTGACATCATTTGATTGAGTTGATGCTGACACTGATGAAGGGTAAGTTTTTCTCAATGCATTTTATGATTTAAAGCTAGTTTTGGCATGTTTCCTTTGAGGAGGACGAGCTAAAGGGTCAGTCACTGTCACACTAAAATATCCTAGAATAGAATGAAAGTTTTGGAAAACCAAAACATGTCTAAAATGTTACTGAAATGCCTTGCTTATAAGCTAACAGTTTTTTATGCTTGGAAGCTAGCATGCTGAGTAATGGCAGTTAAAATGGCCGACTGTCAGGCCCCGTCACGTCAGGCCCTGTCACGGCTGGTCACGGCCCTGTGTGACAGGGCCTGACAGCCCTATGACAGGGCCTGACAAATTAATGATACTGTTTCTTTTTTATTACCTTAATTGCATATAATATGTATTTAAAACATGCCGTAGTAAAACATTTTATAAATATATTACACTACAAACATACACTGTGAATGTATAGCTTTTTATGCTTTTATAACAAACGTTTTGAATATGTTCCCTCTTTAGGCCTATGACTGCTTTTGAGATTGCATTTTGTATATGAATAAAATTGCAATACATATATAATTCTAATAAGTAAAAGCTTTGAGTAATAATGACTGTAAATATTTCAATTTATACAGATTACAGTTAGATGGCTCCAGTTAGTGCAGCTGAGAGACAAAGGCAATGTCGAGCACGACGAAATGCAGATCCTGAGAGAAAGGAAAAACATCTTCAGAAAGAAAGGGAGCAATGGAGACAGAAAAAGGATAGGAGGAAAAGAGTTCATGAGTTGAATAAGAGAGACCAAAGGCATAGGCGGAAATTATGGAGAGAGCAACAGAGAAGTTCTAGGCTCAAGAGAGAGGCCACAGTTCCAGAGCCAGTTCCAGAGCAAGGGCCAGAGCCAGGGCTTTCAAGGTTAGAAACAACTACCCTCATGGTGCCACTTCATATTACAGTTTGGTAATAAAGGTAATACCATTGTAATATCTACATTATTACCAAGGATATGACATGCACATATGTCATTACCATATAATAATGTAAATATTAGCATGGTTATTACTAAGCTGTATTATGATGTGGTACCACAGTTACATTGTACACAGTTACATGTCTATTGATTAAATTTGTTGTATCATAGTAAATAGCCTAGCCTATCCTTTATACATTTTGAAGTCATATTTCCATTTCCAACTACACAGTAACTTCATAGAGTAGTGTTAGCTTTTAATGACTGTTAATGGTTGTGTGACAATATGTGTGATATGTTGCAGACAAAAGATAGAGGGGCGAAAGCGTTCCAAGAAAGAGAGGAAGAAACTCCAGGATGAAGTGAAAAAGCTACAAGAGGCCTTAGCTGATGAAAAAAGAGAAAAAGAGCGATATAAAAAAAGGTTCCAACGGGTGCTGATGAGGTCAGGGTCTCCAGCAACAAAAGCAAGATATGCAAGAACAAGAAACACTCCAAGTGCAAGGAAATCCCTGTACCATGAAGCATTGATTGGAGACCTACAGCAACACATTCAGCAAGCAGGTAATAGTCAGGAAAAGAAGACAGATCAGTACCTTGGTGACAGGGAGCATTGTAAAAAAATACAGGTTACAGAAATATGCTCAAAGTACCCTTGGCTTTACCCAAAGGCGATGGAAGTCAGTAGGAGGGAATCCATACTCCTTCTCAAGAAAGAAATGTGTCCGCATGAAAGAGGTATACAAAAACAATGTAAGAACCTTTTATACCAGAGACGACATCAGCCGCATGACAACGGGGAAAAAACAGACTGTAACACAAGCCAAGGTCAGGATGCAAAAAAGATTCCTTGTGGACACACTGAAGAACCTGCACAAGAAATACTTGGCAGAGAATCCAAGAAAATCTGTGTCATATTCTCTGTTTTGCAGACTACGGCCCTATTGGGTTGTGCACCCAACCCTTTCTGATAGGGAAACATGCTTGTGCAAATTGCACGAGAACTTGGGCTTTGTAGCTCAAAAGCTTTGCAGCATGAAGTTGCTTAACACCCCTGACCTGGAAACGTTGATGACAGAGATCTGTTGTGACCAAACCAAGAAAGAGTGCATGTACAATGACTGTGGGAAATGCAAAGAGAAGAACGTCCCATTTCTCAGGGAATTTGAAGGCTCAGCCCAGGTGTCATACATGCAGTGGGTCACAGAAGCCATGACAGGACAAACAAAGGAAAGCATTGAAACAACTTTCAAGAAGACAGTCAAAAAGGAGGTTGAGATCATGCTTGATGATTTCATCGAGCTCTTCAACGGCATGCTGGTTAAATTCAAACGCCATGCATTCAACATCCGACAACAGTACAGATACTGCAGGGAACTGAAGAGGAACATGGCTGAGAACGAATGCATTATACATGTGGACTTTTCTGAGAATTACATATGTAAATACGCATCTGAGATCCAGGCAGTGCACTTTGGTGCATCCCATGAGCAAGCAACACTGCACACTGGAGTTTTATATGTAGGCCCAGTTGCTGAACCACTCTGCTTCAGCACCATCTCACCATCACGGCTAAAGGGGCCCCCAGCAATATGGGAGCATCTAAGCCCCATTCTGTCTCATGTCAAGAATGCCTTTCCTGCTGTCACAGTGGTCCATTTCTTTAGCGATGGGACCTTGCACACAGTACCGCCAGAAGGGGAACTTTTACCTATTCACCTCCCTCCTCCACAAAAAAGGATTCCAAGCTGGGACGTGGAATTTTTTTGAGGCCAGCCACGGGAAAGGGGCGCCAGATGGGGTTGGAGGTGTTGTAAAGAGGTGTGCGGATCGCTTGGTGAGCCACGGACGCGACATCAAAAGTGCAATGGATCTGTTTGAGGCCTTGGTGCACACAGGCACAACTCTGAAACTGTTCTATGTAAGTGAAGTGTCCATTGACAGGGCAATGAAGGACATGCCAGACGGCATCCCCCAAGTCCCATCCACTATGAGGATACACCAGGTGGTCACTACCTCTCCTGGGCAGATGGTGTACCGCGATGTGAGCTGCATGTGCACTGTAGACAAGATTCTACAGTGCACATGCTATAACACCAAGGCCTTCAGCTTTGCCACAACAAGCTCACCACCAACAACAGAAGAAATTGAATGGGGTCCAGAAGTCATAGAAAAGTGGTGTGTAATTAAATATGACGGAGACCTCTACCCAGGCATCATTACTGCCATTGATGAGGTTCAGGTACAAGTAAGATGCATGCACCGTGTAGGAGTGAACCGCTTCTTCTGGCCCACTAGAGAGGACATGATCTGGTACTTATTTGAGCACGTCATTCAGTTCATTCCACCTCCACAGCCTGTAACCAACCGTCACCATGAGATCCAAAAAGACATTTGGGCAAAGCTTGCGGAGTATAAAGATTAAAATGTGTGTGTGTGTGTGTGTGTGTGTGTGTGTGTGTGTGTGTGTATGTGTGTGTGTGTCAACATAACATGTTTTTTGTTTTTTATGTAATACATTTATGGAATTCTAATTGTTCATTGTTATCATTAGTGTGTGTTTGTGTATATACGTTATGAAATTAATGTTAAATGAAATTTCAGTGAATTGTTAAATAAACTGTTAAAGGAAATTTCGATGAATTGTTAAATGAATTGTTAAATGAAATTTTGAAGAATTTTAAAGAAATTGTTAAATCATTTCTAAATGAAAGTTGTTATATTGAATATTCTTATTGAATTAAAATGTTTGGACTATATCAGTTATTAAATTAAAAAAAATGTTTCAACTATCAGTTGTTGGTCATGTTTTAATAAATTAGGTTTCATATTATATTATGTTATATTGGCTGAACATGACCATATTAGTCTCATAACATTAACAATAAAATAATAATAATTTCAAATAGGAATACATTTTCCTGCATCAAGAAAATCCTTTCAAGTCAGTCCTGTCACGTCACAATCAGTCCTGTCACGTCACAGTCAGTCCTGTCACACATCACATTATGATATAAAAATTGACTATTTAAGAAATAATTCATGAATTAATCTCTTTAAATGTGTACACAAAGGCGGGGGTATATATCCAATATTGCATATTTGTAAAAATCTGGGATGTAAAGGAAGATTTTTTACAATCTTATGAGTAGCTAGCGGTTATTCTGTGCTTACCATCTATACAATTAACCAAAAGTCACTTGTATTTATTATAGGAGTTACAAAATCATGCCAGATACAATCAGGGACATGTGATCAATAAGAAAATGCTATTTCTATCAAAGAAAGTCATTAGGAAACCTTTCTGACATTAAGAGATTTGTCCGTGACAGGGCCTGACATTTTAGGGGGTGAAATGCTGTTTAAATGTTTTTTATTCTGGCATAAAAACATGCTGAGATGGCATGATATGTGTTTCTCATAGTTTAACATGTCCTTCCTATGGCTTAATTTTCAGATTTAAAAAAAAACTTTTTTACTTCAAAGATTTTTAGAAGTGGAAATGTACCTTTCTGGTAGAATGTCCCTTTTGGTGATGACAAACGACTGGAAGAACGACACCTACTGCCGAATGGAAATAAGTTTACAACCTTTTTAAAGTTAGTGAGAGACGTTTTTTAATGCTTAGAAGAGTCTGTCTTGCGAGTAAATAGCAGAAAAAAACGTTTGGAGAAAACGCCCCCCCACATCGCGCTGTGTTTTGTGGAGGTGTGTGACAGTCCCGTACAGTAAACAGAGACATCACTTCCTCTATCGCTTCCATAAGAAAGTTTTAAAACCCCAAACACAAGCCGTGAACTGGCCGTGAGTTTATGGAACAGCTAAATGTTTGCCAAACAACAAAGCACAGTCGATATCTCTCGCACGTCTCTTTTCTTTCTCTCTTTCTCCGTGAAATGAAGCTGCATTCAGGTACAGTAGAAAACGTTGTGTTTAATAAACCATCTGACGAAAAACTGTTACTGTGAAATATAAATCTACTTTATACTTTTGCTATAAACTGGCAGCTTTTAATGTTGCAGACTACTTATTCTTTAGTTTATATCTATTTAGTTTAAGTGTAAACATGTATTGTTATTGTGAATCTTTGGCTTAAACTAGCTTTCAAACAAACGCCCCCCAAGGGCACCTCAACGCCCCCCTTTCCAAACTATTGCTTCCAACGCCCCCCATCATCTTCTGAACGCCATATAGAATATAAAAATAAAAAGCAGTCTTGGAAAGAGTGTAACATGTTTATTTTAGAGAAACATTGATGCCCTCCAGAATCCCCTCTTTGGTCAGGTCAACAGGTTCCTGAATGAACACATTTAACACTTATTTATTTTGAGAATTCATTATGTAGACAGTTTGTAGTATTTTGAGGCATCAAGTTTACTTCATTCACAAGTATATAAATGTAAAGTTAATATGTATTTACAGGAATACATAAAACCGACAAAGCCAGAAAAATGTAAAGCTGTCACCTGATGCTCCCCAGATCTTCTGAAACACTTTGTCGTAGGCCTGTCTATTTTGCATTTCGGTTCTGAGGCGCAGAATTAGATCTATCTTAGAACCACAAGAGTCGACACCACATTCCTTACAGAGTGTACGTACTGCATCCACCTGTGTAGGTCAAGGGAAAGAATAAATACAGTAAACGTGGGTTGACAATGTGTTATATTATCCCCACTAACATTTAGGCCTATTGTTGTGACTTCAATCTATTCAACTGCATCAAAAAGACACGTTGCTTCCACACTGTAGCCTGAATTAGTTGACTTTACTCGCAAATCGCGTGGAAACCCGTTGCCCTATCGCACTTTAGTTTTTACACAAGCTGAAACTAAACATGTTAAGTTGTTTTAACATGGAACCTTAAGTTTTTACACAAGCTAACTTCAGATACAGTATTAGGGGACCACTAAGGTCTATATAAAAGAGACTTCAGATACAGTATTAGGGGACCACTAAGGTCTATATAAAAGCATCCAAAGAGCACCATGTCATGGGACCTTTAACAGAACTATAATGTATAATAATTAATTTCTTTTTAATGGCTCTCACTGGTTTGTGTCCAGGGAACACCACAAAAACGTTTAAAAAACGTTTCAGAGCAAGTCACACTTTTCTGACGGCTCTGCATACAGTGGCTTTACTATTACAGTACATGATCTGCATTACCAATGTTAAAAAGAAAACTGCTGTTTGCAAAATGCGACACAAAGAACCTGCTCGGATGTTAAAGCCTGTCCACGATGGTTGATGTTTGTGATATGAGGACGGATAAGGTATCTACATATCTAATGGACTGTGATAAAAAATACCTCTGAAATCGGTTATGTAGAAATGAAAATACATCTAGTCAGGACTCGATATCATCTCCCGACGGAAACTCTCTGTGAAGTAATACATCTTTTTCATCAACGGGATCGTCGACAAAAGGACATGACATGTTTGAGAAAAAAAACTTTTTTGTAATCTGCCTAACATAAACCAATACATTTTTTTTATTCATGCAGATAAATTGCATTAAAATGCGCCTGATACAGACTGAATGAATGAATGAGGAAATTAGTGAGAAGAAACCTTGAGCTTCTCTCAGTCTCCTCCCTCTGACACAGTGTCAGAGGGAGAAACTTCGAAAAAACTTCGAAACCTGCTCCCGACCAGGTTAGGTTCACAGGCTCAGTTACCATAGTAACTGACTCTGAGGTTGTTACCTCTCTTTCTGAAACGGAAAACCCAGTTTGAGTTGAATTTCACTCATCTCAGGGTTAACAAACTCAGAGTTTTCACTAAACCTGCTTTCTGAAACGGACTCCTGGACCACAAAAACATAACAACAAGAAGAAGAAGGATTTAGGGTTGGGGTTGGGGGGGGTTAGTTTGCTGAAACACGGAAGGGAGGGGGAGGGGACGGGATGAGGAGGAGGGAGGGGTGAGCTAGTCTCGTTTTGTTTGAAAATACTTTGAACTTCAACAAGAATAACTTCTCCCAACATCGCTTAGAGAACTTTAACTATTAGTCAAAATAATTCATAATTTGTTCCCGGGTCTGATGTACCCACCACATTATTAGGCTTTTAAATCAATGCAGCCATAACAATTTATTTAACAATACTTAACAGATGTTTACTTTGATATATACATCATTTATGTTTCATATTTGCCATTTACCCCTGTGAGATCATATTTATGATCATATGATAATTTTTGTTTTTGTGAAAAAACAAGGAAATTAAATTCTTAAAAAGATAATAAAAATATATAAACAAGATTTTTTTTTATCATTATTCATGCTTATTTCTTAGCATTTAATCAAAACAGGTGAAAGTGCTTGAAATTTACAATCTTCTCACTTTGTGTGGGAATAGCAGGTGCAGAAAGACAACATGGTTTCATAGCAATTAAATTCAATACACTCGGGTCCAGTAGACCCGAACACCTCATATGTAATAGTTATGTGTCCCCCTACACATAACTATTACATATGAGGTGTTCGGAGGTGTATAGGAGGAGGCCAGTTTGAATGAGGCCATAAAATAATAATTGAGGACAATTAAGACTCATTCATTTAGAACTCACAATAATTTGTGGGGTGGGGTGGGCGTGTTGGGTGTGTGTGCAACACATCCTTATACCAAAACGAAATATGTTCATTGCCAATGACTGCTAAAATCACATGTATGAGTCAAATGACAAAAACATAGCATCATTTTCATTTATCCATTCATTCAACCTTTATTTATACTTGAGAGATCGTTGAGGGGCAGCCCTCATTAACAATGACATAGAGTTGCAAAGATAAAGAAAATAACACAGAAAAGAAAGCAATAATAATATTAAGTGTGTCATTTTATGTTTGTTTCAACAGACCACGTTGGGGTGTAAGATCAAAAATCAAAGCTAACAAGGATTTGGTGAGTATTATTTTGAATGCATTTAACAATAACTATTTTGGCTGTAAAGGTCAATGTTCATAAAAATAGGTATAAAGGCTAATTCTGATTCACAACAGGTGATGGTCCTTAATCCAGCCTTTATGAGGTATGTTCATGACAGGTGGCTGGAAAAGAAGGGTTATTACCCCTCCACTGGCTTTCTGGCTTTGATTCTTGCCCTGCATATGTGTGACGAGGTAAGTTCATTTTTAAGTTAGAGTTCTACTTGTAAATGTCACCACTGTAACACACTAATGATTAACAAGTGGATGCAAATAATTGAGAAGGCTGTATGTCCTCGGTTTCTGACATTGTCAACTTTTGTTTTCCTAGGTCAGTGTGTTTGGTTATGGAGCAGACAGTGATGGAAACTGGAGTCATTACTGGGAAAAACTCAGAAACAAAAAGTTAAAAACTGGAGCACATCCTGGAGATACAGAGTATAAAATGATCCAGGAGCTAGATGAGCAACAGAAACTCAAGTTTTATACAGGGTTCTAATGTTTCTCTCAACATTTAAAGGAACGTTACCATAGAAGAACATGAAGGGCTTCCTCAGCGGCAGTTTGTCCACTATTTAGACATACCAATCTTTGTGTTTTTGCACGTGTATCTCCTGGGTTTGCTAGGCAGATGCTACACTGTTAGACTTTTTATTGTATATTTGCGGTAACTCACTGGCAACGTGTTGCCAGTGAGTTACTGTAACTAACCCATTACAGTACCATAACTGTACATGTTATTTACAGTATGATGCCCTTACCGCAGTTCCATTGTACGGTATAATACCCTTACTGTAACTTAGTTTTACAGTATAATAACCTTACTGTAACTTGGTTTTACAGTATAATAACCTTACTGTAACTTGGTTTTACAGTATAATAACCTTACTGTAACTTGGTTTTACAGTATAATACCCTTACTGTAACTTAGTTTTACAGTATAACCTTACTGTAACTTAGTTTTACAGTATAATAACCTTACTGTAACTTAGTTTTACAGTATAATACCCTTACTGTAACTTGGTTTTACAGTATAATAACCTTACTGTAACTTAGTTTTACAGTATAATAACCTTACTGTAACTTAGTTTTACAGTATAATAACCTTACTGTAACTTGGTTTTACAGTATAATAACCTTACAGTAATTGTGCTGTAATTACAATTTGCTAAATTATACTGTAATTGTCATGATGTATTATAGTTTTACTGCAATTGTGGTTCACAGTATATTACACAATTTGGCATTGGTAGTACAAACTATTGATTATTTTACATAAATGCTATTGAATTAAATAAATTCCAAATAATTGACTTTAGTCCATGTACAAAAGTAATACATTTTATTTTCAGATTATACAGGTACAAATACCAAGACCAAGATAATACAGACAATTTACACAAGCAATACTACAACCATGTTTTAAGTATGCGCTAAACAATGGGCAGCCTTGATGTCTGAACAATGCAGTTACCATTTGATTTGACTCAAGAAAAACAAATGCATTTTTTAATTAATAACCTAGCCATCAGTTCATCGCTATCTTGGCGGTTGTCTTTTTCTTAGAAATCCTAGTATGTTTGAAAAATGTAGTGTGGTTGTTTACCATGAAGGTGATTCAGTGGGCATTTGGACAGGAGGGAAGGAGGAGCAGTCTGTTGAAAGCATTTGTGAAGGACTGATGAAGGGGCCGGACCCATGATACTCAGGCTTGCTGATCCACATCTGCTGCGGTCCGTCCTGGACTGTATGGGAAGCAGAGAAAGGTCATGAAGTTTATCTCATCTAAACTGTTAACAGACTTACAATTTCTGCAAAAACATAGAATATGACAGTATAAAAAATAACACATCAGTCATCAGTAGTAGTGATTTGGGTTTTTCCTCCCAGATAATTCAAAAGGTCTTTCTACTTTCTTTTTGCTGTCTGTCGGTCCCAGCACAGTTAAAGAAATGTTTTGATTAATTTTCTAATTTCAGAATTCATACACATTTTATATATTTTCATGACTTTTCCATGTCTTTAAGGCATTATCTTTATGACCAATCTCTCAAACATCTGTATAAACATGAAAAGGAGAAATAAAATAAATTACAAGAATTTACCACAATGTGCTATCCTAAAGGGTTTGCAACCTGGACCCTATTTTCCTATGTTCATCTAAGACCGTAATCTTTGACAATCTCTGACAACATTATGGAAAGGATTCCCTGAGGTCAACAGTTCACTCTGTTAAAGAGTAAGATCCTTTTCTAAATCATAAAAACCTCCCCAAAATTACTATTTTCAACCCACCAGACTGATTATTAAATAAACAGTAACTTTTGATTGTCTGGTGGGTTTGGTGAAATGGTCATTTCAGGAGCTTTTCTTGTTTAAACAAAAAGGATCTTCCTCTTTAACAAAAAAGATCTATCTCTGTAGGGATCCTTTCCATAATGTTGTCAGCACTCTATAATAATCTGAGACCGTCAGTGGCAAAAACAGAACTTTTAGTGGACGAAATTGTGATGCACATTTGTCCTATATGATTACATTGGAGCCCGGTTCGAGGCTGCTGGTCAGTGTTCTTGCTCAATACTGGACCACATTTCAAAAGATTGTTGATTTCTTATCAGTCACTTACACAAAAAAAACATATGAAAACTTTAACTCAAAAATTAAAACAACGCTTTTGTAACTTTTGCTGAGTAACTGTGACCGAGTAACTGTGCATTTAGTTCTGTCGATGTTGGAGCAGGCAGGAGTGCGTAGCCGCACTGTTCATCGTACTGTGTAATCATTTTTCTGATGTTAACTATATTACATCACACAGTAAAATGCTTACCTAGTTTGATGTCTTCCATCAAACTCGGTGAGCTGTTGGAGGAAAGTGTGGTGACTTGGGAGCTGATGCTTTTCACCTTTCTTTGGACAACTCCGTCTTGGCGGCTTGTACCCACTCGGCCATGCACTTGGTGCCCTCATCTGGGTTGATCCCTTAAGATATATAAGATATATCATAATAATCAACAGCAGTCATATTTAAATAGAGATTTAAGGGGATAAATGGTCTTTAAATATACAGTATATATGGAAGTAAACCTGCCAGCGAGCACGTTCGGTTCAGAAAGTCAGCGCAAAACACACCGGCCACGTACGCGTAAGCCATCCTTCTTCTCTCGGCCCTCTCTCTCCGATAGAAAGAGACTGGGATTTGTGTGGGAAAACTGTGGTAATTGTGGGCTATATACAGTATATGTGTCCAGTGTCACTCTCTCTGTCCCAGTCCATCGGTCTCTCCCTCCTTGTGCCTGATCATATATGTCTCGCTCGTGAGGAAGTCAAGACAGCTGAAATCCCCATGAACCTACTGTGGTCTTCCTGTATGTGAGTTAATCAAGGGGGTGGCTTAGCTTCAGAACTCAAACCTCCTATGGCGCCAATTTGATGCTACAAGCGATCACCTCCTGTTAGCATTCCACTGATTTGTCATTGTTTGACATTGTTTATTTCTAAAGAAACACGACAATTTATAAAAGGCTCCATTACCTTGTACCTCACGTTATGGCCAAGTAGCAGGCGGCTTTTGTAAAAATAGGCTAACGATTGTGTCATAACTACTGAGACTTACTGTCACATAGTGAGGAATTACACGTATAGTACAGGAGAAGCTTCGCATGAGCAGTTTTGACTTACATTAGCTGTTTAGGTTTAATTACTAATGTTAACTAGCATGTTAGTGATCAATAATTAGCCTGTGTCTATGTTATCTCATACATATACCTACACTCTCTCTCTCTGCAAGATTTGGAATGATTGAGATTTCTCTTGGCACAGCTACCCAGAAGACTTTACAACTTTCAGACCAGGGTTGCTCACGTCACATTTACGTTGACTCTCTCTCAGTTGAGGCTGCGAGCTAAAGCTGGCCATCACGGAAAAGTGCTTCTAATAGCCTTCACTGGTCTCTGTCGAGAACAGGATCTGGTGGTCCATTCTTATATACAATCTATGTGAGTAACTGCCTTGACACATTCTCCGAATGACTACAGAAATGTGTCCCTGCTGCAGCTCGCGGGCCGGAAGTGGCCGGCACTCCGTGCTGTGCAGCTGAACGGATCGATTGGATGGCATGCGCTGCGAAATAAAAATAGCTGCGCTACGCAGGTATGCGCAACGCTTTTACGTGCCCAGTGTGTTTTCACTGTAAGTTACCACAGTAATAGGGCTCTCTATACCCAAAGTCTTTTTCTCAGTTGCTTTCTCTCTTTGTCAGTAAGTGTATAGAGTGCTAATATAGTCAAATATGTACCATTACCTATTAAATGCTTTATGCAGATAGTATGCTTGACCAACTCACAGTGTAGTAGATGCTGACTCTTGATATTCAAGATTGAGCATAAAAGGAGCCAAGAAGGCGACAAAAAGCACTGGCGTTAAGTTGGTTAGCTTCAAGAGGACCTTCCCCTCAATGCTGACCATACCAATGGGTGGAAGACGTCAAATTTCTTCCTAAAAAAACAAACATCTTATCTCATTTACAGTGTGTCACAGAATACCAAACATACATGGCTAATAAAACATCCTCCTCTTCTTCAAACTATTTCTCGTACCTAGCATGATCCGCCTTGGTGTGGTGGGCAATGTCACCTCCTGTAAGTAAGTAAAGTAAGTAAAATTTATTTGTATAGCACCTTTCACAGATAAAAATCACAAAGTGCTTCACAATGAAATGCAATTCAACACAAGAAGTCACAATACGAGCACATTGAAATACAAATAGAAAATATAACAAACAACCATAAAAAACCCATCGACTAAGTAAAAGCCTGCTTGAAAAGCAGAGTCTTCAGTTGCTTTTTAAAAGATTCGACAGAATCCACACAACGTAGCGAGAGAGGCAAGTCATTCCACAGCCTAGGAGCCACTGCTAGGGAATGACCGATCCCCTCTAGTTTTAAAATTAGTGCGGGGGAACCACTAATAGCATCTGACCTAATGATCTCAGACTACGGGTGGGGGTATGAAGCTGTATCAAATCAGAGATGTATGAAGGAACTTGACCGTGCAAGGCTCTGAAAGTAATGACCAGAATTTTAAATTGAATTCTATACTGGACTGGTAACCAGTGAAGTGCTGCTAAAACAGGCGTGATGTGTGCTCTTTTGTTAATGTGCATTAAAAAGCCTTGCAGCAGAGTTCTGAACAGTCTGGAGACGATAAAGCTGATTCTTACTCAGACAAGTAAAAAGACTGTTGCAGTAATCTAAGCGTGAAGAAATAAAAGCATGAATGATCATCTCTAATTCATCCTTAGTGACAAGTGGTCTTAACTTAGAGATATTTCTCAGGTGGAAGAAACAGTTCCTAACTAATAGTTTAGAGTGGTGATCCAACGACATAGCTGAGTCAAAAACCACACCTAAGCTCCTGAGACTCGGCTGGACAGACAAGCCTAAGTCCCCAATATGATGCTTTATCTCTGGGATACGACTTTCAGGGGCAATAATTAGAGTTTCTGTTTTTTCTGAGTTCAAAAGCAGAAAGTTGTCACATAACCACTGTTTGATACTAGACAAACAGCTTATTAAAGATGACAGTTTGGAGAACTCAGTTTCCTTAAAAGAACAGTAAAGTTGGATATCATCCGCATAGAGATGGTACGATATGTCTCCAAATTGACTAATTATCTGTCCTAAAGGAAATATATACAAGAGGAACAGAATAGGTCCCAAGACAGACCCCTGAGGTACCCCACACGACAACTCTGCAGTTTCAGACAATATCTGATTAACATGAACACTAAAACGTCTGCCAGAAAGGTAGGATGAGAACCATTTTAAAAACTGATCCAGACATCCCAACCAGATCACGAAGTCTATTTATCATAATGGTATGATCGATAGTGTCAAACGCAGAAGAAAGGTCCAATAGGACCAAAACTGTAAAATCCTTTGAATCAGCTGACATCATAATATCACTAGAGATTTTTAGAAGTGCAGTTTCCGTAGAATGCCTTTTACGGAACCCAGACTGGAATTTATCAAACAGCTCATGCTTCTCTAAGCAAAGGGTGAGTTGCTCTGCTACAACTTTTTCTAAAATTTTTTGACATGAAAGGTAGTTTTGATATTGGCCTGTAGTTCTTAGGTTGAAGTGGATCCAACGTGGGCTTTTTAAGTACAGGCTTAACAACAGCATGTTTAAAAGAACTAGGAACGACACCAGTTAAAAGTGAGGTATTTAGCATCTCAACAATGCAGGGGCCAATGGAGTCAAAAGCTTGTACAAATAGCACAGTAGGGACAACATCCATAGGACAAGATGAGGGTTTCAAAGTCTGTAGCAGAGAAATTATGTCATTCAGTGTCACAGGTTTAAAAGTGGACCAAAAATGAGTGGGAGACAAGTCACATGCAGAGTTCTGAGGAAGTGATGGTAAGATGTTGGTCCTAACATCTCTGATCTTATTCACAAAGAAATGGAGGAATTCATCACAGTCCGATTTAGAAGACACACTTGCTTGTGGGCCAGAAGGAGACACTAAAGCATTAATGGTGTCAAATAAAATTCTGGGGTTGTGCTTATTTGAGGATATAAGCTGAGAAAAGAAACAAGTTCTGGCCTTTCTCAGCATCTCGTTTAAAGTAACCCTTAGTTCCTTAAGGTGAATCCTATGAACCACAAGTTTAGTAGTTTTCCAGAGACGTTCAAATTTTCTACAATTTCTCCTAAAACTTTGGATTGTTTCATCAATCCAAGGACAGGATTTTTTATGAGGGATAATGCTTGATTTAACAGGTGCTATTTTATCTAAAATTGTTAAACACTGAGTATTAAAAGACTGGATAAAAACATCTGCATCACTGCATCCCATCAGAGAACATGGGTCGAACAAGGCAGAGAACTTCTCAGCAGCATCATGATTTATAATCCGCCTTTGGGCCCCTAATTCTCAGGGGGCGGAGGATCAAGAGGAAAATTAATCTCAAAAAAACACACAACTATGATCACTCACAAGAACATCTTCCACACGTGCATTTGCTATATCTAGACCAAGAGAGAAGACAAGGTCCAGGGTGTGACCCTTAATGTGTGTAGGTCCAGTAACGTGTTGAGTAAAATTAAAAAGAGTCTGTGATAGAAAGGAGATCAGCAGCTGTGTTACATGTAGAATCATCAATATGCAGGTTAAAGTCTCCAATAATTAAGACCTTTTCCAGTTTGATGATAGACGATAGGAAGTCAGTAAAATCAGTAAGAAAGACGTTTGCCGGGCCGGGAGGGCGATAGATCAACACACTATAAAAAGTGTTAAAAGAACCTACTTTGAGCATCTGTGATTCAAAAGAGGAAAAACTTTCAAAGTTTATGGCTCTACATATGAATCTGTCACGATGCACAGCAGCAAGCCCACCTCCACGGCGTGCCATGCGGGGCGTCCCAGTAACAGAGCAGCCAACAGGACAGAGCTCATTTAAATGAACAAACTCATTTTCCCTTTGCCACGTTTCTGTGAGGAACATAAAATCCATATTCTCACTAGTAAAAAGCTCGTTGAGAATAAAAGTTTTATTAGAAATGGAACGAGCATTGAGCAAGGCAAGCCGTAATGATGATGGCAGACCGGCATCCTCAACAGCTGATTGTGACGGAACACAAGCGGTCAGTCTCTGGTCAGACAGCACAGCAATCGGCAGTCTGGGCAGGTCCACGTTCCCACCAGCGCATCGCTGGGACAGAAGAGGCACCCGTCCAACGGGCAGAAACATACGTGGGTACTGCGGCTGGGGAGTAGGCCTAATTCCACCAGCTTCCTGGAGGGAAACCTGCCGCAACCAGCGGGACCGTTCTCCGCGACAAGGCCAGAGAACTCCCGTCCAGAAAGTTCGCCTGGTCTTGACCTGAGCTCCAGCTCTGCAGCCCCGTCTCCGCAGTCTCTTCTTGGGATTACCAGAGCTCCTGGATGTAAACAGGAGCCGGTACTCAGGTGAGGAGGGAGGACACACGAGGGGGGGCGGAAAAGTTTGTCGGAAACTTTCCCAGCTTTCAAAGAGTCCTTCCATAGACACTCTGATGTCCAATAACGATCGTCGATCATAAGTCCGAGTAGCAGAGATGCAGTCGTTAGACGATAGGGCTGATATGACAACAAATAAGACGAGTACAGACATGGAAAGTTGACACAGATGTGATGCAGCAGCGGCCAAACCAAACACAGGCGCCATCTTGCTCGTGCTCAATTGAAATCTTGGTCGAGGTTGGCTGCAAACTAAAAAAAGAAAAGCATATCACATATTGGAAGTAATTGGTTGTTGTTCTACATATGAAATGATGAAAATTAATATTTTTAAGCGCATGCATGGTGTTATAAAACACAATTACAACAAGATAAAAAAAAAATGCATGCCATGCATTAGTATGCAAGGAACCAGTATAATGTAGGTAACTCTTATATTGTTAGAATAACACAGAATGTTATGTGATGCATTAAAAGGTTAATCACGTAATAGATAGCTAGATAGCTAACAACAACACTATTTTGTGAAGAAAAACTTAAAGCATAAACCATGGTAGCTAATACGCTCAACTCCTAACACCATATTCTTTGAGTTAAACAATATTTGGCTTAGGTCTCATAAACTAAAAAGGATGAATTCAATGATATCACATTACAGAATGGAACAATACTACTGTAACGTTGGGCACTTTTTAAATGGACATCTTGATGGTTTTAAGTGGCCAAACTATGAAGCCAAGGGGGAAAAAATGCTATCCACAAATGCTCCACATTAACATTACTTAAAGACGTCTTCCCTGTCACCCGACATAACTTTTATAGTGGGTGTTTTTTAAAAAGATGTAATGTTAACATTAGGTGCTATTAAAACTAGATGGGCAACTGTAGAGGTAACGGTTTAATGTTAACTTTACCTCCACTAATGTTAGGTTAATATAAATGCGGTACGTTTTGCTTAATCATGCTAAAACACTGACAAACCAACCCACAGACTCAACATAAGCGGAGGTAATGTTAGCCAAAATGCGGCAACAGCAAGCTAAAAGCTAGCAGTTACTGACGTTAAACTTCTAGAATATGGGTTACATTTTAATTCCGACAAAGATAATGTTGGTCTGACAAGTGAAAAAGATGTTCCTAACAGCGCGTGTAAAACAAGTTGTGTTAGCTTTAAGTTACCGAACGTCGTCATTATAGCTAATCCTCACCATGGGGAAAATGAACTATAGCTAACAGAACTATAGCTAACAGAACTATAGAAGCAGCTGTAAGCCCGCCCAACGACTCTATACCCAATTTGATTGGCTAAAATAAAGCTGGGTTTTTCCAGCTCGCAAGCCAACAGAGAGTGCCTAGACTCCCCTTGCTGCAAATTACAGTTGCTGCCTCTAGGGTGCATCTAGATTTTTAGGCTATAGTATACTGTGCCATTCACTGTATTTACTGATGTGATAACTGAACAAACATTTGACATAAGCTTGTGTCCAAAGAAAACTACAATAAGTGCTTTCAACCTCCACAGGAACAAGAGTTAGATGGCAGAAAAAAGTCTCATTAGCAGTAAATATACAAATGTCCTCAGTTCAGTGGTCCTCTATGTATTGTCTTTATAAACAGGTGCACAGATGATGTAACAATAATATGTGTGCAGTCTTGAATACAGTTCTTACACATGAACTTGTTCTGGTTTATTGATTTGAACAGAAAACAGACGCCCATTAAACAAACACACACACAATAATGTCTGTATCTATTTGGAGATATAAGTATTTTTATGAGTTGTAAAAATAATAAATGATGAGTAAAAATGTTGATGAGAATCCCATTGACTGACGGATGAAAGAGTATAAATTTAGGCCTATCATGATAATATTTAGCTTTTTTACATCTGGCTGTAAAATTCGGAAGACTCCACTGTGACTCATGACTCCACTGTGTATGCAGTGGAGTCAGGGTACAGGAGCATACCCCTGGCAGCCTCTTCCCCAATCTGTGACTTCATTCAACTTTCTATTTTTGTAGTTTTAACAATTTGTAAATACAATGAGAAGAACAATACAGAAATATTTTAATATAGTTTAGTTTCCCCTTGAATTCCCCTCTACGCTGACATGCCACATCCACATGCTAAACACAGGTGCTGTAAAAGAGAGGTTGTTGTCCCCAGTTCCAGAGCCTCTGCTGTCCCCAGTTCTCGTGCCCCTAGTTCCACCAGAAACCGTTTGTGACCACAAGTCCAAAGGCCGTCCACCAGAGGTTCTGCAACGGTATGCCTTGCCCCCAGGCCGCCCAAGAGCCAATGACACTCACCTCAGAGAGGGAGAGGTGCTTGCAGAGACCAGAAGATATAAACAAATGAAGCTCAGTGCAAATTCTTTCAGGAAGACGTTAACCCAATCACTACTCATTCTTAAATCAAATCAGCTGTTCAAGAAGTGACGTGTCAGTTAAACCAATCAGACTCGGCCACGAGATTCAAGGGCCAATCACAGCCTTACAGCTCTGCTTTAAATCTGTTCTGGGTTATGGGTTATGTTTCTATTCCCTACCCCTTTAAGAAGATTAATTCAATGGAGTCCAATCTCCAAAAGACTTCGTACATTCAATATCATACAGTTGTACAATAAATATCTTTGCATATCTGCAAATTAAGTCTCTCCTGATTAAAATGAAAACAGTGAAAAACCAGAGGTTGTTTAGCAATCACAAAGAAAGATATGTGTAGATGTGGCTTGACTAAGAAGATAGTTTAACCTTTTTTTTAGCCATGCTAGTAGCTTCCCTCTAGATGGCACTGTCGGCCAGTCTGTCCACCACTCTGGTACAGATCGAAATATCTCAACTAATGAATGGCCATGAAACTGTGTACTACAGACATTCATGGTTCCGAGAGAATTAATCCCACTGATTTTGGTAATCTCAAGTGAACCCTCCACGGCCCCAACTAACTCTTCATGAGATTTCAAATCCCTTCATAACCAGTGATGTCAGGGCCACAGGTCTAAAATCACAAATGCCCTCAGGTGACATGTTCTTAGCCACATTGTTGGCTGTTTCCACAGCCTGTAGGACCATTTTGCTCTAAGGAACACTTTAATATGAGATGGAAAATTAAACAGAATTGATCTGCACAGTTTTTATTAGAAGGTTACGCTGCACATCGAGTTCAAGCTGTGGATATAATGATATAATCACATTACACATAAACTTAATTTATTATTTCTGTACCTCATTTACGTGTGTTTGTGTGGGTGTGAGTGTAGGTTTAATGGGCGTCTGTTTTCTCTCTACTGACTGATCCATTAAAGTTCTTAATAAAACACATCCTACCAGTCAGTAACACATGCAAATAATCCTTCAGAAGTGGCCTGGGCCCGCCCACATTGACAGCTGGCTCGCCCAATCAGAAATTCACAAAAAAAATTGTATAGTTAAACATGGATATTAGTACTGTATGTGATGTTTTCATTGGTCAATGTAACATCAATGTAGCACTATTGCAAACTGGCACGAACAACGGTAACATTCGCTAGAAGTGTCATGATATCTTAATTTTGTTTTAGTATGGCTAAACAAGTTGCACTCACTCATTCTTGCTGAGGCTCAGCACACAGAAAGTGGATATAGTACTGGGAGTGAATGTATGCATCTGGGTGTCTGTAAACTCTCACTGTGTGCGAGGTGAAGGGGTCAGGGTACCGTTCGTTCATTTGTTTTTGCAGTCACATATGAAATCGAAAAAACAACTCCTTTTTCCGTTTTTTCGTTCTTTTAGAAAAACGAAAAAACGAAATTATGACTTGATTTGTGGTTTTCCCGTTCTTGCACGGAAATCAGAAAAACCACTTGATATTCCGATTTTCCCCTGTGGGTGGTGCTAAATCTGATTGGCAGGATATGCATTCATTGTTTTTCAAATTAAGAGTTTACCCACACTGTATTTGTTAGACTGTAAAATTAATAGTCTATATGCATGCTTTTTGTCACCCAATTATTTGGCTTAACTGACTGAAAAAATCTATTGAAATAGCCTAAATGTAAACATGTTCACACATTGACAGACAAAAGGCACAATCTATTTTTGTAGGATGGATAGATAGATAGATAGATAGATAGATAGATAGATAGATAGATAGATAGATAGATAGATAGATAGATAGATAGATAGATAGATAGATAGATAGATAGATAGATAGATAGATAGATAGATAGATAGATAGATAGATAGATAGATAGATAGATAGATAGATAGATAGATAGATAGATAGATAGATAGATAGATAGATAGATAGATAGATACTTTATTGATCCCCAAGGGGAAATTCAAGGTTCCAGTAGCTTAAAGACATCACACACAACATACACATACATCACTAACAGGATCATAAAAAAGCAACTCCACATGAATAGCATGGACAATGATATAAAAAATACTAAATAAATTAAAAAATTATAATACTAAATAAATTAAAAAATCCACATGACTGTACTAAGGGATGTATAAGCATGAGACGCCTCTGAGACTGACCTTGTGATTCAGTATGAGAGTGTGTGTCATGGTGGTAGCAAATAGGTCCAATAGTGCAAGGATAAAGTCTATAGACCAGCATTAAATATGGAGAGATCAAAAGTCAATATTAGAGGTTTGAAGTAAAAGGGTTACAGCCATTGTTCATGTATTAAGTTAAGTTAGACCTCAGTCCAGGCTGGTGGGAGGAGGGAGGGAGGGATTGTGCATATATGGGCTAATATAGCCAGTAAACACAGTGGGCCAGTGGACAGTCAGTACATAACTGTTACTGTAGAATATAGTGGAAGTGGTGCAGAGGGAGGAGAGGCAGACAGACTATGCAGAGAAGTCTCTCTCTTCTCTTTAGTGAAGCATTGTAGAGTTGTATGGCCCTGGGGACAAATTACTTTAATGCGTTAGCATACAGCTACATAATAGTTATAATAGAGAATGCTAACGTTAGATTGTAGTGGAACGAAGCAGCACTTTCTAAGGTCAAAGATAAAGGGTTCTGAACCAAACACTACACAATCGGACATGTTTCAGCAGGAATGTGACCCAGAATTGGGGAGAATTTAACAACACTGCCAGCTAAGATGACATGTGTACTGCTGTTAGCATGTAGCTACTATAGTGGTATATAGCAGTGGTCGTTGGAAGAGCTGTCATTCCGTCTTCAAAAGGACACTTATGTACATTTACACTTCATCGCATTAATAATATACAGTCTATGGTTATTAGTCTTGATTGTTTGTATGACTATTGTATAAGAAAGATTTAATAAAAAAATAAAGTTGTGATGTTTGGTCGCTGTTGGTCGTCAAGTGTTTCAACACATGCGTGGTACAAATCGCACAGGGACTGAGCCCAGTTCCACGCAAGCCCAACACAGTCCAACTTTTTCCTGAATGCAGATACTTTATCATGTACCAAAAAGACATGGCACTCCTTTCCATAGATCATTTTATTATTTTTAATATTTTTTAAATATTTCCCTGCTTTTTTCACACCTACTACACTAACCTTTCCTCAGAGTCTCTCTCTTTTTCCAAAATGACAGATAAAATCTCTTACTTTTGACCTAAGCAGGTGTTACTTTATGTGAATGTATACATTTTTAAATGATTTCTTAACAAATGTCCTTGGTAACTTTGGCCCAAAGTAATCTGTGATAAACAGTATTATGTTTCATTTGGTTATTTATTATCGTCAAATTAATCCAGCAATTATGTCTTTTAGTTCTCGATCGAATTTAAGATGTATAAGATCAGATCAATGAGGCATACAGGCCATAAATAACAAATAGACAAAACAATTGTATTATTCATAAGAATTTAAGTTAACAAAAACATCTAAAACAAAGAATAAATGTATTATTTAAATTTGTATGATGAGTATTAATGGAACGGTCATTTTGTCAGTCATGACAGACTGAGAAAGTAATTTGTCCCCGGGGCCATACAACTCTACAATGCTTCACTAAAGAGAAGAGGAGAGAGAGACTTCTCTGCATAGTCTGTCTGCCTCTCCTCCCTCTCCACCACTTCCACTACCTCCTATAATAGCAGTTATGTACTGACTGTCCACTGGCCCACTGTTTACTGTTTACTGTTTACTGGCTATATTAGCCCATATATGCACAATCCCTCCCTCCCTCCCTCCTCCCACCAGCCTGGACTGAGGTCTAACTTAACTTAATACATGAACAATGGCTGTAAGCCTAATACTTCAAACCTCTAATATTGACTTTTGATCTCTTATATTGTCCATATTTAATGCTGGTCTCTAGACTTTATCCTTGCACTATTGGACCTATTTGCACTACCACCATGACACACACTCTCATACTGAATCACAAGGTCAGTCTCAGAGGCGTCTCATGCTTATACATCCCTTAGTACAGTCATGTGGATTTTTCATTGGATTTTTTTATTTATTTAGTATTGTTATTTTTTCATTTATTTAGTATTTTTAATTTCATTGTCCATGCTATTCATGTGGAGTTGCTTTTTTATGATCCTGTTTGTGATGTATGCGTATGTTGTGTGTGATGTCTTTAAGCTACTGGAACCTTGAATTTCCCCAATAAAGTATCTATCTATCTATCTATCTATTTTTGACTGGGAACAAACAATTGTTTAACATGACTTTGGACACGTCAGGATGAAATGGGTCTTCCCCTCTCCTACAAAAATAGATTGTGCCTTTTGTCTGTCAATGTGTGAACATGTTTACATTTAGGCTATTTCAATAGATTTTTTTCAGTCAGTTAAGCCAAATAATTGGGTGACAAAAGCATGCATATAGACTATTAATTTTACATATAGACTAGGGCTGTCAAAATTAACGCGTTAATTTTTGCGTTAGTTTTTTAATATTTAACTCGTTAAAAAAAATTAACAAAATTAACGCAGCTGTGTTCGTTTACTTCATGTGGCGGCTGAGAAACGTAATACGTCTCCATAAGAGCAGGCGGCGCTACTCTAGGAGGGACTAACCTGATTGAAGTAGGCCTACGGGCCAGTTAAGAGTTGAAACATGGACCAGTAAGATCCCAAAAGAGAAAAAAGATGATGTGTTAGAATCCAGAAATGAATGAGCACGGGCTATAAACGGGACCGAGTACTAGTTCCGACATGTTGTCTCGTCAGGAGAGATGCGACACCGGTAAGCTGCTGTTTCGCTACATTGAGCTGCGGTTTAAGTTTCTTTGTCTGTGCTGCCGATATGTACGTGCGCGATTTGTTTGCTTGATAACTGTTACGTTGGTCACGCTGATAAAACCTTATTTGCAGTCTGATGTTTAACGCTGTCGACTCTATAGTATCCGTGACTATATTCCAGTAAATGTTTGAAATTGGTGCGTCTCACTGTCACACAAGCTACTTCCTGGTTGCGGTGCTGGATGGGAAATGTAGTCAATCGCTTTACATTGGTAATGGATTGCTGTGCACAGCGTCGCTATCTAAAAACTACACTCAATGTTTTCACTTTAGGCCAACATACACCTTTGTGGTTTTGGGTTACTGGTTTAATGTGTAACATTGATATTGATGTGCATTTCTGTGTTTAGATATATGTGCTTTGCTTAGTCATTCAGATTAAACACTATGTATATTATAATATTTATGATATTAAGTACTGCCTAGATTGTAATTTATATTATATATATATATATATATATATATATATACACATTTGTATATTATTCAGAATATGGTATATTAGTATGTGGCTAATATTGGGGGTGGTGACAAAAATCTGCTCTCAAGTCGGACATTTTCTAGCCGTTTCAGCAGCCTTCAGCAGGACTAAATAAGCCAAATTGTTGCTGCTGTTCTTCTGAAAGATATTAAACATTCTGAACTTAGCAGAACCTTTCCTTGTTTGTTTTCTCTTCATATTTGCAAAGTTAAGTGATTTAGCATTTAAATATCCATTACTACAAGCTTCAGTCGCAATTTAAAAATGCGATTAATCGCGATTAACTACAGCAAATTGTGCGATTAATTAGTTAATTTTTTTTAATCAATTGACAGCCCTAATATAGACTATTAATTTTACAGGCTAACAAATACAGTGTGGGTAAACTCTTAATTTGAAAAACAATGAATGCATATCCTGCCAATCAGATTTAGCACCACCCACAGGGGAAAATCGGAATATCAAGTGGTTTTTCTGATTTCCGTGCAAGAACGGGAAAACCAAAAATCAAGTTATAATTTCGTTTTTTCGTTTTTCTAAAAAAACGAAAAAACGGAAAAAGGAGTTGTTTTCTCGTTTTTTCGATTTCATATGTGACAGCAAAAACAAATGAACGAACGGTACCTGGACCTGAAGGCTGTGTTTCTCCCCGCAGGTCAGAATCAGAAACTCCGGCAGCCTTCTGTCGGTTTAAACCAGTCCAGAAGAAGACGCACAAACGGAGGCAAATTTATGTTTCCTAGGAGGGCAAAGCCATGTCCCGCCCTGCACTGTAAAACACGTAAAAAAACGGTAAAAAGTCTGGCAGCAAAGTTGCCAAACATTTACTTTGAAATTACAGTAAAAAACCTTACATTATTTTAAAGGAAAATTATTTTTTTAAATACAGAAATTTCCTGTAAATATTTTCTGTATTGTTACATCACTATTGTAGAATTATAACAAATTCTCGTTTTAAAACATTTCTAGAATGTTAAACAAATGTATAAATCTTTATCAAAAAATATTGCAAGAATACCTTAAAATTACATAATTTAATTGAAAACTGCTGTTTTCATACGGTTTTCTTTGGTAAATTCACAAGCTTATCCAATCCATCCACAAGAACTCCCTGTTAAAGTACAGATTTCTGGATGTAAAACACACAAAAATGACTTTCAAATACCCTCCACTCTAAGAAATAAATCCGTAAAATAACAGAAAAAGTACTG
>JABUOV010000520.1:0-25663 GCA_025617405.1 Perca schrenkii
GTGATCACCTGTTCTAAATGTGTATGGCCATACCACCCTGAACACGACTGATCTCGGAAGCTAAGCAGGGTAGGGCCGGGTCAGTACTTGGATGGGAGACTGCCTGGGAATACCCGGTGCTTTAAGCATTTTATTCCTGTTTTACAACCGCAGGGGCTCTGTTCCATCTTTATATCACAAATGTAATTGCATTTTGCCATATATACATAGCTTTATTTTCACCTGTTCTAAATGCTTACTGCCATACCAACCTGAATAAGCCCGATCTCGTCTGATCTCGGAAGCTAAGCAGCGTAGGGCCGGGTCAGTACTTGGATGGGAGACTGCCCGGGTATACCCGGTGCTGTAAGCTTTTTATTCTACACTTTCAACATCAGGGGCTTTGCTCCTTCTTTATACCACAACTGTAATTGCATTTAACCATCTTTAAATAGCTTGTGTTCACCTATTCTAATTACTTATGGCCATACCACCCTGAACACGCCTGATCTCGGAAGTTAAGCAGGGTAGGGCCGGGTCAGTACTTGGATGGGAGGCTACCTGGGAATACCCGGTGCTGTAAGCTTTTTTATTCTACACTTTCAACATCAGGGGCTCTGCTCCTTCTTTATACCACAACTGTAATTGCATTTTGCCATCTATAAATAGCTTGTGATCACCTTTTCTAAATGATTATGGCCATACAACCCTGTACACGCCTGATCTCGTCTGATCTCGGAAGCTAAGCAGGGTAGGGCCGGGTCTGTACTTGGATGGGAGACTGCCTGGGAATACCCGGTGCTGTAAGCATTTTATTCCTGTTTTAAAACCGCAGGGGCTCTGTTCCATCTTTATATCACAAGTGTAATTGCATTTTGCCATATATAAATAGCTTTTTTTCACCTGTTCTAAATGCTTACTGCCATACCAACCTGAATAAGCCCGATCTCGTCTGATCTCGGAAGCTAAGCAGGGTAGGGCCGGGTCAGTACTTGGATGGGAGACTGCCTGGGAATACCCGGTGCTGTAAGCTTTTTATTCTACACTTTCAACATCAGGGGCTCTGCTCCTTCTTTATACCACAACTGTAATTGCATTTTACTATCTATAAATAGCTTTGTGATCACCTGTGCAAAATGCTTACTGCCATACCAACCTGAATACGTCTGATCTCGGAAGCTAAGCAGGGTAGGGCCGGGTCAGTACTTGGATGGGAGACTGCCTGGGAATACCCGGTGCTGTAAGCTTTTTATTCTACACTTTCAACATCAGGGGCTCTGCTCCTTCTTTATACCACAAATGTATTTGCATTTAACCATCTTTAAATAGCTTGTGTTCACCTATTCTAATTACTTATGGCCATACCACCCTGAACACGCCTGATCTCGGAAGCTAAGCAGGATAGGGCCGGGTCAGTACTTGGATGGGAGACTGCCTGGGAATACACGGTGCTGTTAGCTTTATTATTCTACACTTTCAACATCAGGGGCTCTGCTCCTTCTTTATACCACAACTGTAATTGCATTTTACCATCTTTAAATAGCTTGTGTTCACCTATTCTATTTACTTATGGCCATACCACCCTGAACACGCCTGATCTCGGAAGCTAAGCAGGGTAGGCCCGGGTTAGTACTTGGATGGGAGACTGCCTGGGAATACCCGGTGCTGTAAGCTTTTTATTCTACACTATCAACATAAAGGGTTCTGCTCATTCTTTATACCACAACTGTAATTGCATTTTACCATCTATAAATAGCTTGTGATCACCTGTGCTTAGTGCTTACTGCCACACCAACCTGAATACGCCCGATCTCGTCTGATCTCGGAAGCTAAGCAGGGTAGGGCCGGGTCAGTACTTGGATGGGAGACTGCCTGGGAATACCCGGTGCTGTAAGCTTTTTATTCTACACTTTCAACATCAGTGGCTCTGCTCCTTCTTTATACCACAACTGTAATTGCATTTTACCATCTATAAATAGGTTGTGATCCCCTGTGTTAAAATGCTTACTGCCATACCAACCTGAATACGCCCGATCTCGTATGATCTCGGAAGCTAAGCAGGGTAGGGCCGGGTCAGTACTTGGATGGGAGACTGCCTGGGAATACCCGGTGCTGTAAGCTTTTTATTCTACACTTTCAACATCAGGGGCTCTGCTCCTTCTTTATACCACAACTGTAATTGCATTTTACCATCTATAAATAGGTTGTGATCACCTGTGCTAAATGCTTACTGCCATACCAACCTGAATACGCCCGATCTCGTCTGATCTCGGAAGCTACGCAGGGTAGGGCCGGGTCAGTACTTGGATGGGAGACTGCCTGGGAATACCCGGTGCTGTAAGCATTTTATTCCTTTTTTACAACCGCAGGGGCTCTACTCCATCTTTATACCAAAAGTGTAATTGCATTTTGCCATCTATAAATAGCTTGTGATCACCTGTTCTAAATGTGTATGGCCATGCCACCCTGAACACGACTGATCTCGGAAGCTAAGCAGGGTAGGGCCGGGTCAGTAATTGGATGGGAGACTGCCTGGGAATACCCGGTGCTGTAAGCATTTTATTCCTGTTTTACAACCGCAGGGGCTCTGTTCCATCTTTATATCACAAGTGTAATTGCATTTTGCCATATATACATAGCTTGTTTTCACCTGTTCTAAATGATTACTGCCATACCAACCTGAATAAGCCCGATCTCGTCTGATCTCGGAAGCTAATTAGGGTAGGGCCGGGTCAGTACTTGGATGGGAGACTGCCCGGGTATACCCGGTGCTGTAAGCTTTTTATTCTACACTTTCAACATCAGGGGCTCTGCTCCTTCTTTATACCACAACTGTAATTGCATTTAACCATCTTTAAATAGCTTGTGTTCACCTATTCTAATTACTTATGGCCATACCACCCTGAACACGCCTGATCTCGGAAGTTAAGCAGGGTAGGGCCGGGTCAGTACTTGGATGGGAGGCTACCTGGGAATACCCGGTGCTGTAAGCTTTTTATTCTACACTTTCAACATCAGGGGCTCTGCTCCTTCTTTATACCACAACTGTAATTGCATTTTACCATCTATAAATAGCTTGTGATCACCTGTTCTAAATGCTTACTGCCATACCAACCTGAATACGTCTGATCTCGGAAGCTAATTAGGGTAGAGCCGTGTCAGTACTTGGATGGGAGACTGCCTGGGAATACCCGGTGCTGTAAGCTTTTTATTCCTACACTTTCAACATCAGGGGCTCTGCTCCTTCTTTATACCACAACTGTAATTGCATTTTGCCATCTATAAATAGCTTGTGTTTCACCTGTTCTAAATGCTTACTGCCATACCAACCTGAATAAGCCCGATCTCGTCTGATCTCGGAAGCTAAGCAGGGTAGGGCCGGGTCAGTACTTGGATGGGAGACTGCCTGGGAATACCCGGTGCTGTAAGCTTTTTTATTCTACACTTTCAACATCAGGGGCTCTGCTCCTTCTTTATACCACAACTGTAATTGCATTTTACTATCTATAAATAGCTTTTGATCACCTGTGCAACATGCTTACTGCCATACCAACCTGAATACGCACGATCTCGTCTGATCTCGGAAGCTAAGCAGGTTAGGGCCGGGTCAGTACTTGGATGGGAGACTGCCTGGGAATACCCGGTGATGTAAGCATTTTATTCCTGTTTTAAAACCGCAGGGGCTCTACTCCATCTTTATACCACAAGTGTAATTGCATTTTGCCATCTATAAATAGCTTGTGATCACCGGTTCTCAATGCGTATGGCCATACCACCCTGAACATGCCTGATCTCGGAAGCTAAGCAGGGTAGGGCCGGGTCAGTACTTGGATGGGAGACTGCCTGGGAATACCCGGTGCTGTAAGCATTTTATTCCTGTTTTACAACCGCAGGGGCTCTACTCCATCTTTATACCAAAAGTGTAATTGCATTTTGCCATCTATAAATAGCTTGTGATCACCTGTTCTAAATGTGTATGGCCATACCACCCTGAACACGACTGATCTCGGAAGCTAAGCAAGGTAGGGCCGGGTCAGTACTTGGATGGGAGACTGCCTGGGAATACCCGGTGCTTTAAGCATTTTATTCCTGTTTTACAACCGCAGGGGCTCTGTTCCATCTTTATATCACAAATGTAATTGCATTTTGCCATATATACATAGCTTTATTTTCACCTGTTCTAAATGCTTACTGCCATACCAACCTGAATAAGCCCGATCTCGTCTGATCTCGGAAGCTAAGCAGCGTAGGGCCGGGTCAGTACTTGGATGGGGGACTGCCCGGGTATACCCGGAGCTGTAAGCTTTTTATTCTACACTTTCAACATCAGGGGCTTTGCTCCTTCTTTATACCACAACTGTAATTGCATTTAACCATCTTTAAATAGCTTGTGTTCACCTATTCTAATTACTTATGGCCATACCACCCTGAACACGCCTGATCTCGGAAGTTAAGCAGGGTAGGGCCGGGTCAGTACTTGGATGGGAGGCTACCTGGGAATACCCGGTGCTGTAAGCTTTTTATTCTACACTTTCAACATCAGGGGCTCTGCTCCTTCTTTATACCACAACTGTAATTGCATTTTGCCATCTATAAATAGCTTGTGATCACCTTTTCTAAATGATTATGGCCATACAACCCTGTACACACCTGATCTCGTCTGATCTCGGAAGCTAAGCAGGGCAGGGCCGGGTCTGTACTTGGATGGGAGACTGCCTGGGAATACCCGGTGCTGTAAGCATTTTATTCCTGTCTTAAAACTGCTTACTGCCAAATGCTTACTGCCATACCAACCTGAATAAGCCCGATCTCGTCTGATCTCGGAAGCAAAGCAGGGTAGGGCTGGGTCAGTAGTTGGATGGGAGACTGCCTGGGAATACCCGGTGCTGTAAGCTTTTTATTCTACACTTTCAACATCAGGGGCTCTGCTCCTTCTTTATACCACAACTGTAATTGCATTTTACTATCTATAAATAGCTTTTGATCACCTGTGCAACATGCTTACTGCCATACCAACCTGAATACGCCCGATCTCGTCTGATCTCGGAAGCTAAGCAGGTTAGGGCCGGGTCAGTACTTGGATGGGAGACTGCCTGGGAATACCCGGTGATGTAAGCATTTTATTCCTGTTTTAAAACCGCAGGGGCTCTACTCCATCTTTATACCCAAAGTGTAATTGCATTTTGCCATCTATAAATAGCTTGTGATCACCTGCTCTAAATGTGTATGGCCATACCACCCTGAACACGACTGATCTCGGAAGCTAAGCAGGGTAGGGCCGGGTCAGTACTTGGATGGGAGACTGCCCGGGTATACCCGGTGCTGTAAGCATTTTATTCTACACTTTCAACATCAGGGGCTCTGCTCCTTCTTTATACCACAACTGTAATTGCATTTAACCATCTTTAAATAGCTTGTGTTCACCTATTCTAATTACTTATGGCCATACCACCCTGAACACGCCTGATCTCGGAAGTTAAGCAGGGTAGGGCCGGGTCAGTACTTGGATGGGAGGCTACCTGGGAATACCCGGTGCTGTAAGCTTTTTATTCTACACTTTCAACATCAGGGGCTCTGCTCCTTCTTTATACCACAACTGTAATTGCATTTTACTATCTATAAATAGCTTTTGATCACCTGTGCAACATGCTTACTGCCATACCAACCTGAATACGCCCGATCTCGTCTGATCTCGGAAGCTAAGCAGGTTAGGGCCGGGTCAGTACTTGGATGGGAGACTGCCTGGGAATACCCGGTGCTGTAAGCATTTTATTCCTGTTTTAAAACCGCAGGGGCTCTACTCCATCTTTATACCACAAGTGTAATTGCATTTTGCCATCTATAAATAGCTTGTGATCACCTGTTCTAAATGTGTATGGCCATACCACCCTGAACACGACTGATCTCGGAAGCTAAGCAGGGTAGGGCCGGGTCAGTACTTGGATGGGAGACTGCCCGGGTATACCCGGTGCTGTAAGCATTTTATTCTACACTTTCAACATCAGGGGCTCTGCTCCTTCTTTATACCACAACTGTAATTGCATTTAACCATCTTTAAATAGCTTGTGTTCACCTATTCTAATTACTTATGGCCATACCACCCTGAACACGCCTGATCTCGGAAGTTAAGCAGGGTAGGGCCGGGTCAGTACTTGGATGGGAGGCTACCTGGGAATACCCGGTGCTGTAAGCTTTTTATTCTACACTTTCAACATCAGGGGCTCTGCTCCTTCTTTATACCACAACTGTAATTGCATTTTACCATCTATAAATAGCTTGTGATCACCTGTTCTAAATGCTTACTGCCATACCAACCTGAATACGTCTGATCTCGGAAGCTAATTAGGGTAGAGCCGTGTCAGTACTTGGATGGGAGACTGCCTGGGAATACCCGGTGCTGTAAGCTTTTTATTCTACACTTTCAACATCAGGGGCTCTGCTCCTTCTTTATACCACAACTGTAATTGCATTTTACTATCTATAAATAGATTGTGATCACCTGCGCTAAATGCTTACTGCCATACCAACCTGAATACGTCTGATCTCGGAAGCTGAGCAGGGTAGGGCCGTGTCAGTACTTGGATGGGAGACTGCCTGGGAATACCCGGTGCTGTAAGCTTTTTATTCTACACTTTCAACATCAGGGGCTCTGCTCCTTCTTTATACCACAACTGTAATTGCATTTTACCATCTATAAATAGCTTGTGATCACCTGTGCTAAATGCTTTACTGCCATACCAACCTGAATACGCCCGATCTTGTCTGATCTCAGAAGCTAAGCAGGGTAGGGCCGGGTCAGTACTTGGATGGGAGACTGCCTCGGAATACTCGGTGCTGTTAGCTTTATTATTCTACACTTTCAACATCAGGGGCTCTGCTCCTTCTTTATACCACAACTGTAATTGCATTTAATCATCTTTAAATAGCTTGTGTTCACCTATTCTAATTACTTATGGCCATACCACCCTGAACACGCCTGAACTCGGAAGCTAAGCAGGGTAGGCCCGGGTTAGTACTTGGATGGGAGACTGCCTGGGAATACCCGGTGCTGTAAGCTTTTTATTATACACTATCAACATCAAGGGTTCTGCTCATTCTTTATACCACAACTGTAATTGCATTTTACCATCTATAAATAGCTTGTGATCACCTGTGCTTAGTGCTTACTGCCATACCAACCTGAATACGCCCGATCTCGTCTGATCTCGGAAGCTAAGCAGGGTAGGGCCGGGTCAGTACTTGGATGGGAGACTGCCTGGGAATACCCGGTGCTGTAAGCATTTTATTCCTGTTTTACAACCGCAGGGGCTCTACTCCATCTTTATACCAAAAGTGTAATTGCATTTTGCCATCTATAAATAGCTTGTGATCACCTGTTCTAAATGTGTATGGCCATACCACCCTGAACACGACTGATCTCGGAAGCTAAGCAGGGTAGGGCCGGGTCAGTACTTGGATGGGAGACTGCCTGGGAATACCCGGTGCTTTAAGCATTTTATTCCTGTTTTACAACCGCAGGGGCTCTGTTCCATCTTTATATCACAAATGTAATTGCATTTTGCCATATATACATAGCTTTATTTTCACCTGTTCTAAATGCTTACTGCCATACCAACCTGAATAAGCCCGATCTCGTCTGATCTCGGAAGCTAAGCAGCGTAGGGCCGGGTCAGTACTTGGATGGGGAGACTGCCCGGGTATACCCGGTGCTGTAAGCTTTTTATTCTACACTTTCAACATCAGGGGCTTTGCTCCTTCTTTATACCACAACTGTAATTGCATTTAACCATCTTTAAATAGCTTGTGTTCACCTATTCTAATTACTTATGGCCATACCACCCTGAACACGCCTGATCTCGGAAGTTAAGCAGGGTAGGGCCGGGTCAGTACTTGGATGGGAGGCTACCTGGGAATACCCGGTGCTGTAAGCTTTTTATTCTACACTTTCAACATCAGGGGCTCTGCTCCTTCTTTATACCACAACTGTAATTGCATTTTGCCATCTATAAATAGCTTGTGATCACCTTTTCTAAATGATTATGGCCATACAACCCTGTACACGCCTGATCTCGTCTGATCTCGGAAGCTAAGCAGGGCAGGGCCGGGTCTGTACTTGGATGGGAGACTGCCTGGGAATACCCGGTGCTGTAAGCATTTTATTCCTGTTTTAAAACCGCAGGGGCTCTGTTCCATCTTTATATCACAAGTGTAATTGCATTTTGCCATATATAAATAGCTTTTTTTCACCTGTTCTACATGCTTACTGCCATACCAACCTGAATAAGCCCGATCTCGTCTGATCTCGGAAGCAAAGCAGGGTAGGGCTGGGTCAGTACTTGGATGGGAGACTGCCTGGGAATACCCGGTGCTGTAAGCTTTTTATTCTACACTTTCAACATCAGGGGCTCTGCTCCTTCTTTATACCACAACTGTAATTGCATTTTACTATCTATAAATAGCTTTTGATCACCTGTGCAACATGCTTACTGCCATACCAACCTGAATACGCCCGATCTCGTCTGATCTCGGAAGCTAAGCAGGTTAGGGCCGGGTCAGTACTTGGATGGGAGACTGCCTGGGAATACCCGGTGCTGTAAGCATTTTATTCCTGTTTTAAAACCGCAGGGGCTCTACTCCATCTTTATACCACAAGTGTAATTGCATTTTGCCATCTATAAATAGCTTGTGATCACCTGTTCTCAATGCGTATGGCCATACCACCCTGAACACGCCTGATCTCGGAAGCTAAGCAGGGTAGGGCCGGGTCAGTACTTGGATGGGAGACTGCCTGGGAATACCCGGTGCTGTAAGCATTTTATTCCTGTTTTACAACCGCAGGGGCTCTACTCCATCTTTATACCAAAAGTGTAATTGCATTTTGCCATCTATAAATAGCTTGTGATCACCTGTTCTAAATGTGTATGGCCATACCACCCTGAACACGACTGATCTCGGAAGCTAAGCAGGGTAGGGCCGGGTCAGTACTTGGATGGGAGACTGCCTGGGAATACCCGGTGCTTTAAGCATTTTATTCCTGTTTTACAACCGCAGGGGCTCTGTTCCATCTTTATATCACAAATGTAATTGCATTTTTGCCATATATACATAGCTTTATTTTCACCTGTTCTAAATGCTTACTGCCATACCAACCTGAATAAGCCCGATCTCGTCTGATCTCGGAAGCTAAGCAGCGTAGGGCCGGGTCAGTACTTGGATGGGGAGACTGCCCGGGTATACCCGGTGCTGTAAGCTTTTTATTCTACACTTTCAACATCAGGGGCTTTGCTCCTTCTTTATACCACAACTGTAATTGCATTTAACCATCTTTAAATAGCTTGTGTTCACCTATTCTAATTACTTATGGCCATACCACCCTGAACACGCCTGATCTCGGAAGTTAAGCAGGGTAGGGCCGGGTCAGTACTTGGATGGGAGGCTACCTGGGAATACCCGGTGCTGTAAGCTTTTTATTCTACACTTTCAACATCAGGGGCTCTGCTCCTTCTTTATACCACAACTGTAATTGCATTTTGCCATCTATAAATAGCTTGTGATCACCTTTTCTAAATGATTATGGCCATACAACCCTGTACACGCCTGATCTCGTCTGATCTCGGAAGCTAAGCAGGGTAGGGCCGGGTCTGTACTTGGATGGGAGACTGCCTGGGAATACCCGGTGCTGTAAGCATTTTATTCCTGTCTTAAAACTGCTTACTGCCAAATGCTTACTGCCATACCAACCTGAATAAGCCCGATCTCGTCTGATCTCGGAAGCAAAGCAGGGTAGGGCTGGGTCAGTAGTTGGATGGGAGACTGCCTGGGAATACCCGGTGCTGTAAGCTTTTTATTCTACACTTTCAACATCAGGGGCTCTGCTCCTTCTTTATACCACAACTGTAATTGCATTTTACCATCTATAAATAGCTTGTGATCACCTGTTCTAAATGCTTACTGCCATACCAACCTGAATACGTCTGATCTCGGAAGCTGAGCAAGGTAGGGCCGTGTCAGTACTTGGATGGGAGACTGCCTGTGAATACCCGGTGCTGTAAGCTTTTTATTCTACACTTTCAACATCAGGGGCTCTGCTCCTTCTTTATACCACAACTGTAATTGCATTTAACCATCTTTAAATAGCTTGTGTTCACCTATTCTAATTACTTATGGCCATACCACCCTGAACACGCCTGATCTCGGAAGCTAAGCAGGGATAGGGCCGGGTCAGTACTTGGATGGGAGACTGCCTGGGAATACACGGTGCTGTTAGCTTTATTATTCTACACTTTCAACATCAGGGGCTCTGCTCCTTCTTTATACCACAACTGTAATTGCATTTAACCATCTTTAAATAGCTTGTGTTCACCTATTCTAATTACTTATGGCCATACCACCCTGAACACGCCTGATCTCGGAAGCTAAGCAGGGTAGGCCCGGGTTAGTACTTGGATGGGAGACTGCCTGGGAATACCCGGTGCTGTAAGCTTTTTATTCTACACTATCAACATCAAGGGTTCTGCTCATTCTTTATACCACAACTGTAATTGCATTTTACCATCTATAAATAGCTTGTGATCACCTGTGCTTAGTGCTTACTGCCATACCAACCTGAATACGCCCGATGTCGTCTGATCTCGGAAGCTAAGCAGGGTAGGGCCGGGTCAGTACTTGGATGGGAGACTGCCTGGGAATACCCGGTGCTGTAAGCTTTTTATTCTACACTTTCAACATCAGGGGCTCTGCTCCTTCTTTATACCACAACTGTAATTGCATTTTACCATCTATAAATAGGTTGTGATCACCTGTGCTAAATGCTTACTGCCATACCAACCTGAATACGCCCGATCTCGTCTGATCTCGGAAGCTACGCAGGGTAGGGCCGGGTCAGTACTTGGATGGGAGACTGCCTGGGAATACCCGGTGCTGTAAGCATTTTATTCCTGTTTTACAACCGCAGGGGCTCTACTCCATCTTTATACCAAAAGTGTAATTGCATTTTGCCATCTATAAATAGCTTGTGATCACCTGTTCTAAATGTGTATGGCCATACCACCCTGAACACGACTGATCTCGGAAGCTAAGCAGGGTAGGGCCGGGTCAGTACTTGGATGGGAGACTGCCTGGGAATACCCGGTGCTTTAAGCATTTTATTCCTGTTTTACAACCGCAGGGGCTCTGTTCCATCTTTATATCACAAATGTAATTGCATTTTGCCATATATACATAGCTTTATTTTCACCTGTTCTAAATGCTTACTGCCATACCAACCTGAATAAGCCCGATCTCGTCTGATCTCGGAAGCTAAGCAGCGTAGGGCCGGGTCAGTACTTGGATGGGAGACTGCCCGGGTATACCCGGTGCTGTAAGCTTTTTATTCTACACTTTCAACATCAGGGGCTTTGCTCCTTCTTTATACCACAACTGTAATTGCATTTAACCATCTTTAAATAGCTTGTGTTCACCTATTCTAATTACTTATGGCCATACCACCCTGAACACGCCTGATCTCGGAAGTTAAGCAGGGTAGGGCCGGGTCAGTACTTGGATGGGAGGCTACCTGGGAATACCCGGTGCTGTAAGCTTTTTATTCTACACTTTCAACATCAGGGGCTCTGCTCCTTCTTTATACCACAACTGTAATTGCATTTTGCCATCTATAAATAGCTTGTGATCACCTTTTCTAAATGATTATGGCCATACAACCCTGTACACGCCTGATCTCGTCTGATCTCGGAAGCTAAGCAGGGTAGGGCCGGGTCAGTACTTGGATGGGAGACTGCCTGGGAATACCCGGTGCTGTAAGCTTTTTATTCTACACTTTCAACATCAGGGGCTCTGCTCCTTCTTTATACCACAACTGTAATTGCATTTTACCATCTATAAATAGGTTGTGATCACCTGTGCTAAATGCTTACTGCCATACCAACCTGAATACGCCCGATCTCGTCTGATCTCGGAAGCTACGCAGGGTAGGGCCGGGTCAGTACTTGGATGGGAGACTGCCTGGGAATACCCGGTGCTGTAAGCATTTTATTCCTTTTTTACAACCGCAGGGGCTCTATTCCATCTTTATACCAAAAGTGTAATTGCATTTTGCCATCTATAAATAGCTTGTGATCACCTGTTCTAAATGTGTATGGCCATGCCACCCTGAACACGACTGATCTCGGAAGCTAAGCAGGGTAGGGCCGGGTCAGTAATTGGATGGGAGACTGCCTGGGAATACCCGGTGCTGTAAGCATTTTATTCCTGTTTTACAACCGCAGGGGCTCTGTTCCATCTTTATATCACAAGTGTAATTGCATTTTGCCATATATACATAGCTTGTTTTCACCTGTTCTAAATGATTACTGCCATACCAACCTGAATAAGCCCGATCTCGTCTGATCTCGGAAGCTAATTAGGGTAGGGCCGGGTCAGTACTTGGATGGGAGACTGCCCGGGTATACCCGGTGCTGTAAGCTTTTTATTCTACACTTTCAACATCAGGGGCTCTGCTCCTTCTTTATACCACAACTGTAATTGCATTTAACCATCTTTAAATAGCTTGTGTTCACCTATTCTAATTACTTATGGCCATACCACCCTGAACACGCCTGATCTCGGAAGTTAAGCAGGGTAGGGCCGGGTCAGTACTTGGATGGGAGGCTACCTGGGAATACCCGGTGCTGTAAGCTTTTTTTTCTACACTTTCAACATCAGGGGCTCTGCTCCTTCTTTATACCACAACTGTAATTGCATTTTACTATCTATAAATAGATTGTGATCACCTGCACAAAATGCTTACTGCCATACCAACCTGAATACGTCTGATCTCGGAAGCTAAGCAGGGTAGGGCCGGGTCAGTACTTGGATGGGAGACTGCCTGGGAATACCCGGTGCTGTAAGCTTTTTATTCTACACTTTCAACATCAGGGGCTCTGCTCCTTCTTTATACCACAAATGTATTTGCATTTAACCATCTTTAAATAGCTTGTGTTCACCTATTCTAATTACTTATGGCCATACCACCCTGAACACGCCTGATCTCGGAAGCTAAGCAGGATAGGGCCGGGTCAGTACTTGGATGGGAGACTGCCTGGGAATACACGGTGCTGTTAGCTTTATTATTCTACACTTTCAACATCAGGGGCTCTGCTCCTTCTTTATACCACAACTGTAATTGCATTTTACCATCTTTAAATAGCTTGTGTTCACCTATTCTAATTACTTATGGCCATACCACCCTGAACACGCCTGATCTCGGAAGCTAAGCAGGGTAGGCCCGGGTTAGTACTTGGATGGGAGACTGCCTGGGAATACCCGGTGCTGTAAGCTTTTTATTCTACACTATCAACATCAAGGGTTCTGCTCATTCTTTATACCACAACTGTAATTGCATTTTACCATCTATAAATAGCTTGTGATCACCTGTGCTTAGTGCTTACTGCCATACCAACCTGAATACGCCCGATCTCGTCTGATCTCGGAAGCTAAGCAGGGTAGGGCCGGGTCAGTACTTGGATGGGAGACTGCCTGGGAATACCCGGTGCTGTAAGCTTTTTATTCTACACTTTCAACATCAGTGGCTCTGCTCCTTCTTTATACCACAACTGTAATTGCATTTTACCATCTATAAATAGGTTGTGATCCCCTGTGTTAAAATGCTTACTGCCATACCAACCTGAATACGCCCGATCTCGTATGATCTCGGAAGCTAAGCAGGGTAGGGCCGGGTCAGTACTTGGATGGGAGACTGCCTGGGAATACCCGGTGCTGTAAGCTTTTTATTCTACACTTTCAACATCAGGGGCTCTGCTCCTTCTTTATACCACAACTGTAATTGCATTTTACCATCTATAAATAGGTTGTGATCACCTGTGCTAAATGCTTACTGCCATACCAACCTGAATACGCCCGATCTCGTCTGATCTCGGAAGCTAAGCAGGGTAGGGCCGGGTCAGTACTTGGATGGGAGACTGCCTGGGAATACCCGGTGCTGTAAGCATTTTATTCCTGTTTTTACAACCGCAGGGGCTCTACTCCATCTTTATACCAAAAGTGTAATTGCATTTTGCCATCTATAAATAGCTTGTGATCACCTGTTCTAAATGTGTATGGCCATACCACCCTGAACACGCCTGATCTCGTCTGATCTCGGAAGCTAAGCAGGGTAGGGCCGGGTCAGTACTTGGATGGGAGACTGCCTGGGAATACCCGGTGCTGTAAGCATTTTATTCCTGTTTTACAACCGCAGGGGCTCTGTTCCATCTTTATATCACAAGTGTAATTGCATTTTGCCATATATAAATAGCTTGTTTTCACCTGTTCTAAATGCTTACTGCCATACCAACCTGAATAAGCCCGATCTCGTCTGATCTCGGAAGCTAAGCAGGGTAGGGCCGGGTCAGTACTTGGATGGGAGACTGCCTGGGAATACCCGGTGCTGTAAGCTTTTTATTCTACACTTTCAACATCAGGGGCTCTGCTCCTTCTTTATACCACAACTGTAATTGCATTTTACCATCTATAAATAGGTTTTGATCACCTGTGCTAACATGCTTACTGGCCATACCAATCCTGAATACGCCCGATCTCGTCTGATCTCGGAAGCTAAGCAGGGTAGGGCCGGGTCAGTACTTGGATGGGAGACTGCCTGGGAATACCCGGTGCTGTAAGCATTTTTATTCCTGCTTTTAACAACCGCAGGGGCTCTGTTCCATCTTTATATCACAAGTGTAATTGCATTTTGCCAAATATAAATAGCTTGTTTTCACCTGTTCTAAATGCTTACTGCCATACCAACCTGAATACGTCTGATCTCGGAAGCTGAGCAGGGTAGGGCCGTGTCAGTACTTGGATGGGAGACTGCCTGGGAATACCCGGTGCTGTAAGCTTTTTATTCTACACTTTCAACATCAGGGTGCTCTGCTCCTTCTTTATACCACAACTGTAATTGCATTTTACCATCTATAAATAGCTTGTGATCACCTGTGTTAAATGCTTACTGCCATACCAACCTGAATACGCCCGACCTCGTCTGATCTCGGAAGCTAAGCAGGGTAGGGCCGGGTCAGTACTTGGATGGGAGACTGCCTGGGAATACCCGGTGCTGTAAGCATTTTATTCCTGTTTTAAAACCGCAGGGGCTCTACTCCATCTTTATACCACAAGTGTAATTGCATTTTGCCATCTATAAATAGCTTGTGATCACCTGTTCTAAATGCTTATGGCCATACCACCCTGAACACGCCTGATCTCGTCTGATCTCGGAAGCTAAGCAGGGTAGGGCCGGGTCAGTACTTGGATGGGAGACTGCCTGGGAATACCTGGTGCTGTAAGCATTTTATTCCTGTTTTACAACCGCAGGGGCTCTGTTCCATCTTTATATCACAAGTGTAATTGCATTTTGCCAAATATAAATAGCTTGTTTTCACCTGTCCTAAATGGTTACTGCCATACCAACCTGAATAAGCCCAATCTCGTCTGATCTCGGAAGCTAAGCAGGGTAGGGCCGGGTAAGTACTTGGATGGGAGACTGCCTGGGAATACACGGTGCTGTAAGCTTTTTATTTTACACTTTCAACATCAGGGGCTCTGCTCCTTCTTTATACCACAAATGTATTTGCATTTAACCATCTTTAAATAGCTTGTGTTCACCTATTCTAATTACTTATGGCCATACCACCCTGAACACGCCTGATCTCGGAAGCTAAGCAGGATAGGGCCGGGTCAGTACTTGGATGGGAGACTGCCTGGGAATACACGGTGCTGTTAGCTTTATTATTCTACACTTTCAACATCAGGGGCTCTGCTCCTTCTTTATACCACAACTGTAATTGCATTTAACCATCTTTAAATAGCTTGTGTTCACCTATTCTAATTACTTATGGCCATACCACCCTGAACACGCCTGATCTCGGAAGCTAAGCAGGGTATGCCCGGGTTAGTACTTGGATGGGAGACTGCCTGGGAATACCCGGTGCTGTAAGCTTTTTATTCTACACTATCAACATCAAGGGTTCTGCTCATTCTTTATACCACAACTGTAATTGCATTTTACCATCTATAAATAGCTTGTGATCACCTGTGCTTAGTGCTTACTGCCATACCAACCTGAATACGCCCGATCTCGTCTGATCTTGGAAGCTAAGCAGGGTAGGGCCGGGTCAGTACTTGGATGGGAGACTGCCTGGGAATACCCGGTGCTGTAAGCTTTTTATTCTACACTTTCAACATCAGTGGCTCTGCTCCTTCTTTATACCACAACTGTAATTGCATTTTACCATCTATAAATAGGTTGTGATCCCCTGTGTTAAATGCTTACTGCCATACCAACCTGAATAAGCCCGATCTCGTATGATCTCGGAAGCTAAGCAGGGTAGGGCTGGGTCAGTACTTGGATGGGAGACTGCCCGGGTATACCCGGTGCTGTAAGCTTTTTTATTCTACACTTTCAACATCAGGGGCTCTGCTCCTTCTTTATACCACAACTGTAATTGCATTTAACCATCTTTAAATAGCTTGTGTTCACCTATTCTAATTACTTATGGCCATACCACCCTGAACACGCCTGATCTCGGAAGCTAAGCAGGGTTAGGGCCCGGGTCAGTACTTGGATGGGAGACTGCCTGGGAATACCCGGTGCTGTAAGCTTTTTATTCTACACTTTCAACATCAGGGGCTCTGCTCCTTCTTTATACCACAACTGTAATTGCATTTTACCATCTATAAATAGCTTGTGATCACCTGTGCTTAGTGCTTACTGCCATACCAACCTGAATACGCCCGATCTCGTCTGATCTTGGAAGCTAAGCAGGGTAGGGCCGGGTCAGTACTTGGATGGGAGACTGCCTGGGAATACCCGGTGCTGTAAGCTTTTTATTCTACACTTTCAACATCAGTGGCTCTGCTCCTTCTTTATACCACAACTGTAATTGCATTTTACCATCTATAAATAGGTTGTGATCCCCTGTGTTAAATGCTTACTGCCATACCAACCTGAATAAGCCCGATCTCGTATGATCTCGGAAGCTAAGCAGGGTAGGGCTGGGTCAGTACTTGGATGGGAGACTGCCCGGGTATACCCGGTGCTGTAAGCTTTTTATTCTACACTTTCAACATCAGGGGCTCTGCTCCTTCTTTATACCACAACTGTAATTGCATTTAACCATCTTTAAATAGCTTGTGTTCACCTATTCTAATTACTTATGGCCATACCACCCTGAACACGCCTGATCTCGGAAGCTAAGCAGGTTAGGGCCGGGTCAGTACTTGGATGGGAGACTGCCTGGGAATACCCGGTGATGTAAGCTTTATTATTCTACACTTTCAACATCAGGGGCTCTGCTCCTTCTTTATACCACAACTGTAATTGCATTTTACTATCTATAAATAGCTTTTGATCACCTGTGCAAAATGCTTACTGCCATACCAACCTGAATACGCCCGATCTCGTCTGATCTCGGAAGCTAAGCAGGTTAAGGCCGGGTCAGTACTTGGATGCGAGACTGCCTGGGAATACCCGGTGCTGTAAGCATTTTATTCCTGTTTTAAAACTGCAGGGGCTCTACTCCATCTTTATACCACAAGTGTAATTGCATTTTGCCATCTATAAATAGCTTGTGATCACCTGTTCTAAATGCGTATGGCCATACCACCCTGAACACGCCTGATCTCGGAAGCTAAGCAGGGTAGGGCCGGGTCAGTACTTGGATGGGAGACTGCCTGGGAATACCCGGTGCTGTAAGCTTTTTATTCTACACTTTCAACATCAGGGGCTCTGCTCCTTCTTTATACCACAACTGTAATTGCATTTTACTATCTATAAATAGCTTTTGATCACCTGTGCAAAATGCTTACTGCCATACCAACCTGAAAACGCCCAATCTCGTCTGATCTCGGAAGCTAAGCAGGTTAGGGCCGGGTCAGTACTTGGATGGGAGACTGCCTGGGAATACCCGGTGCTGTAAGCATTTTATTCCTGTTTTAAAACCACAGGGGCTCTACTCCATCTTTATACCACAAGTGTAATTGCATTTTGCCATCTATAAATAGCTTGTGATCACCTGTTCTAAATGCTTATGGCCATACCACCCTGAACACGCCTGATCTCGTCTGATCTCGGAAGCTAAGCAGGGTAGGGCCGGGTCAGTACTTGGATGGGAGACTGCCTGGGAATACCCGGTGCTGTAAGCATTTTATTCCTGTTTTACAACCGCAGGGGCTCTGTTCCATCTTTATATCACAAGTGTAATTGCATTTTGCCAAATATAAATAGCTTGTTTTCACCTGTCCTAAATGGTTACTGCCATACCAACCTGAATAAGCCCGATCTCGTCTGATCTCGGAAGCTAAGCAGGGTAGGGCCGGGTAAGTACTTGGATGGGAGACTGCCTGGGAATACACGGTGCTGTAAGCTTTTTATTCTACACTTTCAACATCAGGGGCTCTGCTCCTTCTTTATACCACAAATGTATTTGCATTTAACCATCTTTAAATAGCTTGTGTTCACCTATTCTAATTACTTATGGCCATACCACCCTGAACACGCCTGATCTCGGAAGCTAAGCAGGATAGGGCCGGGTCAGTACTTGGATGGGAGACTGCCTGGGAATACACGGTGCTGTTAGCTTTATTATTCTACACTTTCAACATCAGGGGCTCTGCTCCTTCTTTATACCACAACTGTAATTGCATTTTACCATCTTTAAATAGCTTGTGTTCACCTATTCTAATTACTTATGGCCATACCACCCTGAACACGCCTGATCTCGGAAGCTAAGCAGGGTATGCCCGGGTTAGTACTTGGATGGGAGACTGCCTGGGAATACCCGGTGCTGTAAGCTTTTTATTCTACACTATCAACATCAAGGGTTCTGCTCATTCTTTATACCACAACTGTAATTGCATTTTACCATCTATAAATAGCTTGTGATCACCTGTGCTTAGTGCTTACTGCCATACCAACCTGAATACGCCCGATCTCGTCTGATCTCGGAAGCTAAGCAGGGTAGGGCCGGGTCAGTACTTGGATGGGAGACTGCCTGGGAATACCCGGTGCTGTAAGCTTTTTATTCTACACTTTCAACATCAGTGGCTCTGCTCCTTCTTTATACCACAACTGTAATTGCATTTTACCATCTATAAATAGGTTGTGATCCCCTGTGTTAAATGCTTACTGCCATACCAACCTGAATAAGCCCGATCTCGTATGATCTCGGAAGCTAAGCAGGGTAGGGCTGGGTCAGTACTTGGATGGGAGACTGCCTGGGAATACCCGGTGCTGTAAGCTTTTTATTCTACACTTTCAACATCAGGGGCTCTGCTCCTTCTTTATACCACAACTGTAATTGCATTTAACCATCTTTAAATAGCTTGTGTTCACCTATTCTAATTACTTATGGCCATACCACCCTGAACACGCCTGATCTCGGAAGCTAAGCAGGGTAGGGCCGGGTCAGTACTTGGATGGGAGACTGCCTGGGAATACCCGGTGCTGTAAGCATTTTTATTCCTACTTTTACAAACCATCAGGGGCTCTGCTCCTTCTTTATACCACAACTGTAATTGCATTTTACCATCTATAAATAGCTTGTGATCACCTGTGCTTAGTGCTTACTGCCATACCAACCTGAATACGCCCGATCTCGTCTGATCTTGGAAGCTAAGCAGGGTAGGGCCGGGTCAGTACTTGGATGGGAGACTGCCTGGGAATACCCGGTGCTGTAAGCTTTTTATTCTACACTTTCAACATCAGTGGCTCTGCTCCTTCTTTATACCACAACTGTAATTGCATTTTACCATCTATAAATAGGTTGTGATCCCCTGTGTTAAATGCTTACTGCCATACCAACCTGAATAAGCCCGATCTCGTATGATCTCGGAAGCTAAGCAGGGTAGGGCCGGGTCAGTACTTGGATGGGAGACTGCCCGGGTATACCCGGTGCTGTAAGCTTTTTATTCTACACTTTCAACATCAGGGGCTCTGCTCCTTCTTTATACCACAACTGTAATTGCATTTAACCATCTTTAAATAGCTTGTGTTCACCTATTCTAATTACTTATGGCCATACCACCCTGAACACGCCTGATCTCGGAAGCTAAGCAGGTTAGGGCCGGGTCAGTACTTGGATGGGAGACTGCCTGGGAATACCCGGTGATGTAAGCTTTATTATTCTACACTTTCAACATCAGGGGCTCTGCTCCTTCTTTATACCACAACTGTAATTGCATTTTACTATCTATAAATAGCTTTTGATCACCTGTGCAAAATGCTTACTGCCATACCAACCTGAATACGCCCGATCTCGTCTGATCTCGGAAGCTAAGCAGGTTAAGGCCGGGTCAGTACTTGGATGCGAGACTGCCTGGGAATACCCGGTGCTGTAAGCATTTTATTCCTGTTTTAAAACTGCAGGGGCTCTACTCCATCTTTATACCACAAGTGTAATTGCATTTTGCCATCTATAAATAGCTTGTGATCACCTGTTCTAAATGCGTATGGCCATACCACCCTGAACACGCCTGATCTCGGAAGCTAAGCAGGGTAGGGCCGGGTCAGTACTTGGATGGGAGACTGCCTGGGAATACCCGGTGCTGTAAGCTTTTTATTCTACACTTTCAACATCAGGGGCTCTGCTCCTTCTTTATACCACAACTGTAATTGCATTTTACTATCTATAAATAGCTTTTGATCACCTGTGCAAAATGCTTACTGCCATACCAACCTGAAAACGCCCAATCTCGTCTGATTTCGGAAGCTAAGCAGGTTAGGGCCGGGTCAGTACTTGGATGGGAGACTGCCTGGGAATACCCGGTGCTGTAAGCATTTTATTCCTGTTTTAAAACCACAGGGGCTCTACTCCATCTTTATACCACAAGTGTAATTGCATTTTGCCATCTATAAATAGCTTGTGATCACCTGTTCTAAATGCTTATGGCCATACCACCCTGAACACGCCTGATCTCGTCTGATCTCGGAAGCTAAGCAGGGTAGGGCCGGGTCAGTACTTGGATGGGAGACTGCCTGGGAATACCCGGTGCTGTAAGCATTTTATTCCTGTTTTACAACCGCAGGGGCTCTGTTCCATCTTTATATCACAAGTGTAATTGCATTTTGCCAAATATAAATAGCTTGTTTTCACCTGTCCTAAATGGTTACTGCCATACCAACCTGAATAAGCCCGATCTCGTCTGATCTCGGAAGCTAAGCAGGGTAGGGCCGGGTAAGTACTTGGATGGGAGACTGCCTGGGAATACACGGTGCTGTAAGCTTTTTATTCTACACTTTCAACATCAGGGGCTCTGCTCCTTCTTTATACCACAAATGTATTTGCATTTAACCATCTTTAAATAGCTTGTGTTCACCTATTCTAATTACTTATGGCCATACCACCCTGAACACGCCTGATCTCGGAAGCTAAGCAGGATAGGGCCGGGTCAGTACTTGGATGGGAGACTGCCTGGGAATACACGGTGCTGTTAGCTTTATTATTCTACACTTTCAACATCAGGGGCTCTGCTCCTTCTTTATACCACAACTGTAATTGCATTTTAACCATCTTTAAATAGCTTGTGTTCACCTATTCTAATTACTTATGGCCATACCACCCTGAACACGCCTGATCTCGGAAGCTAAGCAGGGTATGCCCGGGTTAGTACTTGGATGGGAGACTGCCTGGGAATACCCGGTGCTGTAAGCTTTTTATTCTACACTATCAACATCAAGGGTTCTGCTCATTCTTTATACCACAACTGTAATTGCATTTTACCATCTATAAATAGCTTGTGATCACCTGTGCTTAGTGCTTACTGCCATACCAACCTGAATACGCCCGATCTCGTCTGATCTCGGAAGCTAAGCAGGGTAGGGCCGGGTCAGTACTTGGATGGGAGACTGCCTGGGAATACCCGGTGCTGTAAGCTTTTTATTCTACACTTTCAACATCAGGGGCTCTGCTCCTTCTTTATACCACAACTGTAATTGCATTTTACCATCTATAAATAGGTTGTGATCACCCTGTGCTAAATGCTTACTGCCATACCAACCTGAATACGCCCGATCTCGTCTGATCTCGGAAGCTACGCAGGGTAGGGCCGGGTCAGTACTTGGATGGGAGACTGCCTGGGAATACCCGGTGCTGTAAGCATTTTATTCCTGTTTTACAACCGCAGGGGCTCTACTCCATCTTTATACCAAAAGTGTAATTGCATTTTGCCATCTATAAATAGCTTGTGATCACCTGTTCTAAATGTGTATGGCCATGCCACCCTGAACACGACTGATCTCGGAAGCTAAGCAGGGTAGGGCCGGGTCAGTACTTGGATGGGAGACTGCCTGGGAATACCCGGTGCTGTAAGCATTTTATTCCTGTTTTACAACCGCAGGGGCTCTGTTCCATCTTTATATCACAAGTGTAATTGCATTTTGCCATATATACATAGCTTGTTTTCACCTGTTCTAAATGATTACTGCCATACCAACCTGAATAAGCCCGATCTCGTCTGATCTCGGAAGCTAATTAGGGTAGGGCCGGGTCAGTACTTGGATGGGAGACTGCCCGGGTATACCCGGTGCTGTAAGCTTTTTATTCTACACTTTCAACATCAGGGGCTCTGCTCCTTCTTTATACCACAACTGTAATTGCATTTAACCATCTTTAAATAGCTTGTGTTCACCTATTCTAATTACTTATGGCCATACCACCCTGAACACGCCTGATCTCGGAAGTTAAGCAGGGTAGGGCCGGGTCAGTACTTGGATGGGAGGCTACCTGGGAATACCCGGTGCTGTAAGCTTTTTATTCTACACTTTCAACATCAGGGGCTCTGCTCCTTCTTTATACCACAACTGTAATTGCATTTTACCATCTATAAATAGCTTGTGATCACCTGTTCTAAATGCTTACTGCCATACCAACCTGAATACGTCTGATCTCGGAAGCTAATTAGGGTAGAGCCGTGTCAGTACTTGGATGGGAGACTGCCTGGGAATACCCGGTGCTGTAAGCTTTTTTTTCTACACTTTCAACATCAGGGGCTCTGCTCCTTCTTTATACCACAACTGTAATTGCATTTTACTATCTATAAATAGATTGTGATCACCTGCGCTAAATGCTTACTGCCATACCAACCTGAATACGTCTGATCTCGGAAGCTGAGCAGGGTAGGGCCGTGTCAGTACTTGGATGGGAGACTGCCTGGGAATACCCGGTGCTGTAAGCTTTTTATTCTACACTTTCAACATCAGGGGCTCTGCTCCTTCTTTATACCACAACTGTAATTGCATTTAACCATCTTTAAATAGCTTGTGTTCACCTATTCTAATTACTTATGGCCATACCACCCTGAACACGCCTGATCTCGGAAGCTAAGCAGGGTAGGCCCGGGTTAGTACTTGGATGGGAGACTGCCTGGGAATACCCGGTGCTGTAAGCTTTTTATTCTACACTATCAACATCAAGGGTTCTGCTCATTCTTTATACCACAACTGTAATTGCATTTTACCATCTATAAATAGCTTGTGATCACCTGTGCTTAGTGCTTACTGCCATACCAACCTGAATACGCCCGATGTCGTCTGATCTCGGAAGCTAAGCAGGGTAGGGCCGGGTCAGTACTTGGATGGGAGACTGCCTGGGAATACCCGGTGATGTAAGCTTTATTATTCTACACTTTCAACATCAGGGGCTCTGCTCCTTCTTTATACCACAACTGTAATTGCATTTTACTATCTATAAATAGCTTTTGATCACCTGTGCAAAATGCTTACTGCCATACCAACCTGAATACGCCCGATCTCGTATGATCTCGGAAGGTAAGCAGGGTAGGCCCGGGTTAGTACTTGGATGGGAGACTGCCTGGGAATACCCGGTGCTGTAAGCTTTTTATTCTACACTATCAACATCAAGGGTTCTGCTCATTCTTTATACCACAACTGTAATTGCATTTTACCATCTATAAATAGCTTGTGATCACCTGTGCTTAGTGCTTACTGCCATAACAACCTCAATACGCCCGATCTCGTCAGATCTCGGAAGCTAAGCAGGGTAGGGCCGGGTCAGTACTTGGATGGGAGACTGCCTTGGAATACCCGGTGCTGTTAGCTTTATTATTCTACACTTTCAACATCAGGGGCTCTGCTCATTCTTTATACCACAACTGTAATTGCATTTAACCATCTTTAAATAGCTTGTGTTCACCTATTCTAATTACTTATGGCCATACCACCCTGAACACGCCTGATCTCGGAAGCTAAGCAGGGTAGGCCCAGGTTAGTACTTGGATGGGAGACTGCCTGGGAATACCCGGTGCTGTAATCTTTTTATTCTACACTATCAACATCAAGGGTTCTGCTCATTCTTTATACCACAACTGTAATTGCTTTTTACCATCTATAAATAGCTTGTGATCCCCTGTGTTAAATGCTTACTGCCATACCAACCTGAATACGCCTGATCTCGTATGATCTCGGAAGCTAAGCAGGGTAGGGCCGGGTCAGTACTTGGATGGGAGACTGCCTGGGAATACCCGGTGCTGTAAGCTTTTTATTCTACACTTTCAACATCAGGGGCTCTGCTCCTTCTTTATACCACAACTGTAATTGCATTTTACCATCTATAAATAGGTTGTGATCACCTGTGCTAAATGCTTACTGCCATACCAACCTGAATACGCCCGATCTCGTCTGATCTCGGAAGCTACGCAGGGTAGGGCCGGGTCAGTACTTGGATGGGAGACTGCCTGGGAATACCCGGTGCTGTAAGCATTTTATTCCTGTTTTACAACCGCAGGGGCTCTACTCCATCTTTATACCAAAAGTGTAATTGCATTTTGCCATCTATAAATAGCTTGTGATCACCTGTTCTAAATGTGTATGGCCATACCACCCTGAACACGACTGATCTCGGAAGCTAAGCAGGGTAGGGCTGGGTCAGTACTTGGATGGGGGACTGCCTGGGAATACCCGGTGCTGAAAGCATTTTATTCCTGTTTTTCAACCGCAGGGGCTCTGTTCCATCTTTATATCAAAAGTGTAATTGCATTTTGCCATATATACATAGCTTGTTTTCACCTGTTCTAAATGCTTACTGCCATACCAACCTGAATAAGCCCGATCTCGTCTGATCTCGGAAGCTAAGCAGGGTAGGGCCGGGTCAGTACTTGGATGGGAGACTGCCCGGGTATACCCGGTGCTGTAAGCTTTTTATTCTACACTTTCAACATCAGGGGCTCTGCTCCTTCTTTATACCACAACTGTAATTGCATTTAACCATCTTTAAATAGCTTGTGTTCACCTATTCTAATTACTTATGGCCATACCACCCTGAACACGCCTGATCTCGGAAGTTAAGCAGGGTAGGGCCGGGTCAGTACTTGGATGGGAGGCTACCTGGGAATACCCGGTGCTGTAAGCTTTTTATTCTACACTTTCAACATCAGGGGCTCTGCTCCTTCTTTATACCACAACTGTAATTGCATTTAACCATCTTTAAATAGCTTGTGTTCACCTATTCTAATTACTTATGGCCATACCACCCTGAACACGCCTGATCTCGGAAGCTAAGCAGGGTAGGGCCGGGTCAGTACTTGGATGGGAGACTGCCTGGGAATACCCGGTGCTGTAAGCTTTTTATTCTACACTTTCAACATCAGGGGCTCTGCTCCTTCTTTATACCACAACTGTAATTGCATTTTACCATCTATA
>JABUOV010000521.1:0-25638 GCA_025617405.1 Perca schrenkii
TTTGCACTGGCTTCCTGTAAAATACAGGATTGAGTTTAAAATCCTTCTCTTGACCTACAAAGCTCTAAATGGTCTAGCACCGTCATATCTAGAAGAGCTCCTAATACCCTATTGTCCCACTAGAGCACTGCGCTCCCAGAATGCAGAGTTACTGGTGGTACCTAGAGTCTCTAAAAGTAGAATGGGAGCCAGAGCCTTCAGTTATCAGGCTCCTCTCCTATGGAACCAGCTCCCGATCTGGGTTCGGGGGGCAGAAACTGTAATCGCTTTCAAGAATGAACTTAAAACTCTTCTATTTGATAAAGCTTATAGTTACGGAGTGAGGAGTTGCAGTGTTCACCTAACTGGCCCAACTGCTTCTCTTCATAATTGTTAGATTAATAATACATAACAAAGTAGAGGGAGGCAGGCCAGCCAAGCCCGATCCGGCAGGGGGAGAGTTCTAAGCCCGAAAAAGCTACCTCTCCTTATGACTGTCTGTTACGCTGTTATAGTTACGCTGTTATAGTTCTAGACTGCCGGGGGACTTCCTTCCTTTGACACACTGAGCTACTCTCTCCTCTACCTCTCTATTACTATTACTATTACTATTTGCGTGTATCCCGTCCCGGAAATGCTAGTTACTAATCCTAGCTTCTGGGGAGTTTCCCCGGAGTCCTTATGTTTTTTCCCCCAGCGTATTTCCTTGGAGAACGTTGGCACCAAGATCCTGGTTCCAACTGTCGCCGTGGTCCTGCTGCACTCCTTGCTGAGCTCAACGGTGCCCTGCTGCGTCCTGCTGAACCCTGCAGCTTCCTGCTGAACCCTGCAGCTTCCTGCTGAACCCTGCAGCTTCCCGCTACATCCAGTCACTGTTCCATTATTAATGTGACTATTATCGCCACTGTTCATCACACCCCCAACCGGCCCGTCAGACACCGCCTACCAAGAGCCTGGGTCTGTCCGAGGTTTCTTCCCAAGAGGGAGTTTTTCCTCGCCACTGTCGCACTGCTTGCTCTTGAGGGAATTACTGTAATTGTTGGAATTGTTGGTTGCTTTGTAAATTATAGAGTGTGGTCTAGACCTACTCTATTTGTAAAGTGTCTCGAGATAACCTATGTTATGATTTGATACTATAAATAAAATTTAATTGAATTGAATTGAACAAAGAAGTTGTTGTAAGTTCAGTGTACGTTGTCGTATCTGCCCGAAATTTCTCACGTTTGACAAGGGTCCAGGCCTGAGGACACCTACAGGCCAAAATTGACTTTGGTCATAGCCGCCCCCCGCTGGCAACAGGCCATTTTGTGCGTTTCGCCGCCGAAACAGGAAGTGGGTGTAACTCGAGTGTACGTTGTCCGATTACCTCGAAACTTTTCAGGATTCATAAGAGTCCGGCCATGAGGACAAATAAAGGCTGATATTTACTTAAAGTCATAGCGCCCCCTAGTGGCAACAGGAAGTAGGCCTAAAAGTCAAGGTGCTATACTTTAACGAACTCCTCCTAGAGATTTCATCCGATGGACTTCAAACTTGGTCTGTACCATCCCAACACCTTAACGATGAAAAGTTATTAAAAGAAAAACTTTTCGTCAGACGGTGTGGGCGTGTCGTGGCGGCCATTTTGAGTGTTTAGCGATGAACAAAGAAATTGTTGTAACTTGAGTGTACGTTGTAGTATCTGCCCGAAATTTCTCACGATGGACAAGGGTCCGAGCCTGAGGACACCTACAGGCCAAAATTGACTTTTGGTCACAGCGCCCCCCGCTGGCAACAGGAAATGTGACTTATAGGACAAACATCATCCGATTTGCATGAAACTCAGAATGTGTGGTCTACATGTGATACTGAGCCGCCCCTTATGATATGACCACGCCCACTTACTCAGGCCACGCCCCCTTTCATAACATTTGGACCGTTTAAGGTAGAGTCTTGTGTGAGGTGTCATTGAACTCAGCAGAGACTTCCTTCTTCATTGGTGATGGTTTGGCCCGCCCCCTATGCATTAGCCACGCCCCCCTTTCATAACATTTGAACCGTTTAAGGTACACCCTTGTGTGAGGTATCATTGAACTCAGCAGAGACTTCCTTCTTGATTGGTGATGGTTTGGCCCGCCCCATATGTTTAAGCCACGCCCCCTTTCATACATGCTGACCCATCTAAGGTAGAGTCTTGTGTGAGATATCATTGAACTCAGCAGAGAGTTCCTTTTTCATTGGCTATAATTTGGCCCTCCCCCTATATTTTGGCCACGCCCCTTTCCACAGCTAACGAACCGTATGATGTAGAGTCTTGTGTGAGGTATCGTTGAACTCGGCAGGGAGTTCCCTTTTCATTGTTGACGATTTGCGGTGTCTGAGTGCCGCGCAGATGTGTGGTCACAAGAAACGGCGTCCGCCGGTAACCCCGACGCGTGCAGAGGCGCGAGGGCCCGTCCATCGCTGCTCGCAGCTTTAATTAGGGCCCGAGCGCCAACAGCGGCGAAGGCCCTATTGAAACTGAAGGAATTCTTCTTTCTATTATTTTCCCGTCAAATGAATTGGCTTTTTGAGGGGCTTAATATATTCAAAAACTCACCAAATTTGGCGGTCGCATCAAGTCTGGTGAAAATTTACGTATTTTAAGGGTTTCGGGAAGAGGCGCACAAAAATGGCTCGCTAGCGCCCCCTACAATGTTAAGAAAATTGAGCCCCTCCAGTGCGTTTAACGTAGACTCACGAAACTTGGTAAACATATGTATCATGTCAAGATGTACAAAAAACTTCATTAGAGCCATACCCTAAACCCAACAGGAAGTCTGCCATTTTGATTTCAATGTTCGAAATTAGTGCGATTTTGGCCATTTCCACATGTTGTACTTTAACGAACACCACCTAGAGATTTCATCCGATCAACTTCAAACTCGGTCTGTGCCATCTTAAGATGTTAAAGATGAAATGTTGTTAAAAGTAAAACTTTTTGTCATAGGGCGTGGCCGTGGCGGGGCGGCCATTTTGTGCGTTTCGCCGCCGAAACAGGAAGTGGGTGTAACTCGAGTGTACGTTGTCCGATTACCTCGAAACTTTTCAGGATTCATAAGAGTCCAACCCTGAGGACAAATAAAGGCCGATATTTACTTAAAGTCATAGTGCCCCCTAGTGGCAACAGGAAGTAGGCCTAAAAGTCAAGTTGCTATACTTTAACGACCTCCTCCTAGAGATTTCATCCGATGGACTTCAAACTTGGTCTCTACCATCCCAACACCTTAGCGATGAAAAGTTGTTAAAAGAAAAACTTTTCGTCAGACGTTGTGGGCGTGGCGTGGCGGCCATTTTGAGTGTCTAGCGATGAACAAAGAAGTTGTTGTAACTTGAGTGTACGTTGTCAGAAAACAAATTAACATTTTAGAAAACAAATTAACATTTTAGAAAACATATTTACATTTTAGAAAACAAACTAACAAGACGCAAAACACTTTTACAAGTCCCGAAACAAATTTACAAATGACAGATTCTTCACGGAAAGGGAATGTACCACATACCGGAAGTGACACAGAAGTGATGAGGTGTTGTATACATGTTGCCTTGACTACGGCAGTTCATTGGGGATCGAATGCGTCAATAGAGCCGCCATCTTGGAACAGGGGAGGCACTCCCTTATATGTCTATATACTGTCTATGGGCACTCCTCTTTAATGCATCAGCGTTAATGTAGGCAAAGGTCTAACGGAAATAAAATCACTATAAATCGTCAAAATCTCATGCGATGTTCTAGTTTTTTTAAACAAAAAGACAAAGAGACTTATTAATGTGTTAATACAAAGAATATTTATTATAATCACTTGACAGATAGGAGTACAAACGGAAACTTCACCCTTCTGAACTAAGAGTTTCTGCTTCAAAGTGAAGTTTAAACAGAGAAATGTCCAGGCTCACTCCTCCACTATTGATTCATTTATTTCTGTGTGTAGTTATTTATTTAACGAGACTTAAAGTCATGTTTCATCATCTACTGACAGTCCAAGTCCCGCCAGACTCCCTTTAGGAAACATGTGATTTAAACTTCAGCAGGCTGTGACAGTCCGCTCCGCTAAGTCCTGGTTCTGGTTCTCCCGGGCTTCCCTTCCCTCCAGCGGGCCCAGCAATACGGCCTGGTCTCCAGCTGCATGGTGTCGGTTTTGGCTCCCAGGAGCGGGCAGTGAGCTCCAGATCCTGCAGCCGCAGACGGACTCAGCTGCCCCCCGCTGTAGCTTCTATCCAGCCGCGGCTGTCGATACGTTCCCTGTTTCTCCAATGTTTCCGTCAGGTCCGCGTCTTTTAAAAACTCCAAACACCGACCACACGTAAAGTCACCATAAACTTAATTCAAGCCATATACTAACAACGATAACACTGCGCTCACCAATAACACCTCATCACTTCCGTGCCACTTCCGGTATGTGGTACATTCCCTTTCAGTGAAGAATCTGTCATTTGTAAATTTGTTTTGGGATTGGTAAAAGTGTTTTACGTCTTGTTAATTTGTTTTCTAAAATGTAAATTTGTTTTCTAAAATGTAAATTTGTTTTCTAAAATGTTATTTTGTTTTCCATCCATCCATCCATCTATCTTCGTCCGCTTATCCGGTGTCGGGTCGCGGGGGGAGCAGCTCCAGCAGGGGACCCCAAACTTCCCTTTCCCGAGCAACATTAACCAGCTCCGACTGGGGGATCCCGAGGCGTTCCAGGCCAGGTTGGAGATATAATCCCTCCACCTAGTCCTGGGTCTTCCCCGAGGCCTCCTCCCAGCTGGACGTGCCTGGAACATCTCCCTAGGGAGGCGCCCAGGGGGCATCCTTACCAGATGCCCGAACCACCTCAACTGGCTCCTTTCGACGTGAAGGAGCAGCGGCTCTACTCCAAGCTCCTCACGGATGACTGAGCTTCTCACCCTATCTCTAAGGGAGACGCCAGCCACCCTCCTGAGGAAACCCATTTCGGCCACTTGTACCCTGGATCTCGTTCTTTCGGTCATGACCCAGTCTTCATGACCATAGGTGAGGGTAGGAACGAAAACTGACCGGTAGATCGAGAGCTTTGCCTTCTGGCTCAGCTCTCTTTTCATCACAACGGTGCGATAGATTGAATGTAATACCGCACCCGCTGCGCCGATTCTCCGACCAATCTCCCGCTCCATTGTCCCCTCACTCGCGAACAAAACCCCAAGGTACTTGAACTCCTTCACTTGGGGTAAGGACTCATTCCCTACCTGGAGAAGGCATTCCATCAGTTTCCTGCTGAGAACCATGGCCTCCGATTTAGAGGTGCTGATCCTCATCCCAACCGCTTCACACTCGGCTGCGAACCGATCCAGTGAGTGCTGAAGGTCACAGGCCGATGATGCCATCACGACCACATCATCTGCAAAGAGCAGCGATGAGATCCCCAGCCCACCGAACTGCAACCCCTCCCCACCCCCGACTACGCCTCGATATCCTGTCCATAAATATTACAAACAGGATTGTTGACAAAGCGCAGCCCTGGCGGAGGCCAACCCTCACCTGAAATGAGTCCGACTTACTGCCGAGAACCCGGACACAGCTCTCACTTTGGTCGTACAGAGATTGGATGGCCCTGAGTAGAGACCCCCTCACCCCATACTCCCGCAGCACCTCCCACAGTATCTCCCGGGGGACCCGGTCATACGCTTTCTCCAAATCCACAAAACACATGTAGACCGGTTGGGCATACTCCCAGGCCCCGTCTAGGATCCTTGCGAGAGTGAAGAGCTGGTCCGTTGTTCCACGACCAGGACACACACCTAAAATGTTAATTTGTTTTCTAAAATGTCAATTTGTTTTCCAATATGTAAATTTGTTTTCCAAAATGTAAATTTGTTTTCCAAAATTTAAATTTGTCTTGAGCTTTGTAAAAATGTTTCATTTTTTGTAATGTTGCTTTGCACTTCCCGGCCACCATACAATCCCGACAGAGGGAGCTGAACCTACCCAGATACAGTCAGAATCTCATCTGAAAGATACTAAAACAAGGAAATCACAAATTCATCCAATGTGCCTCTGTTTGAAAGGATCCTGTCCCTAATACTGTCCCTCCTCTCTGTGGCATCTCCACTGCCTCCATGCAAATGTAGATTTGAGCACAATCAAGCTGTGGCATCCGCGATTCATCATCATGATTACAAATAGAACACTGTTCTGGTTTTGAACTCACTTTTAGTTTTCCCAACAGAATACAAATGAAATTTTAACCAGTAAACCACAAACTTAGTATTACATGGCATTCTGCTCTTAGCCTTGATGTCAACACCAGACAGATGAGTGAAATGATTCCCCTACAAGAATAGAATAGCAGTGTATACAATCATGACAAGGGAAATTCCCACGAGGGATCTGGGACAGAAAATGAGCCCTTTAGGCAAATCTGACTCCAATAGGTAATCATGGAAGTTGGAATACCTCTTATTAAAATATCTGGCCAGAGTTTAAAATGAACTTGCAATTTGAAGGTCACTTTTAAATATGTGCCATTATCTACTCAGCACTTGGGCTTGTGACGCAAAAGTTCCTCAGAATTACAAATGTATTTGGTCCCCAGTAGTTGTTTTGGCAGCAGTTACGTTACTGTAACGCATTACAAAGTAATGTGTTACAGTAACGTAACTAATTTTTCAAGTAAAAAGTAGTATAACGCGCCACTACTGAAAATTTAAGCTTCGTGGCTTTTTGCTGGACGGCGTTCTGAGCCAGGCAGACACAAAGCTGACATACATACAGCCTCATACATACACGCAGCGGACTGCTTTGGACTTGTGTCGGCTGCACGGACACGCAACGATTTCCAGAAAAGAGGTTGCATGTGTCTACGACAATGCATGGACCATCGTGGCTGCACGACCGGTACAAGTCGATACAGACATTACATACACTAACACCATGTAACGCCGATGACCTGCCGATGTGCATTCAACCCACACTGGACTCGTTCATAATGAATCAGCGGTCACTCTGTGAGGAGAGAATCCAGTCTGCAGTGTAGTTCAGACACTTCACTGACAAACCATAGATTGGCTTTATGGTCAAAGATAGCTTTTGTATAATTTCAGTCTCTGCCAGAGACGCCTGCTTTTAAAAGCAATGTAAAAGTAACGAATAACATAAAAAGTTGGATATTGACTGATCGGTGTTGGACTTGTCTTGGACCTGACATAGCCATCTGAAGTGCGTGGGATTTAAATGTCACCATTTAAGTCAAAACAATTATCAAGCAAATGCATTAAAATGTAAAGAGTAGGATAATCTGCCCAGTCAAAGCCAGGACACTTGATGTTGCTTGCTACAGACAGAATGACGTATCAATGCCTCTCCAACAACAAATAGGCCATTCTGGAACATTCAGAGCACTCTCTTTGACTTTGTGTGGACATCACGCTGCTTTCACACAGTGTAAAACATTAATGCGTTATATGTCAATTGTTACGAGATATACACACACTGACACATTCTTATGTTTCTCTTGCTTTTGGTTTTGGTGGTGCATGTTACAGTCAGCTGTGCCCCTTAGCATGGCTTGTGCTTTTCTGCCTCCACAATGGCCCACTGTGTCTCTGCCTCTGCTTTGCAGATGCGTCAATGTGTGTTGTATGCATAGTCCACTGACAGACTGCCAGTAGGTGCACACACACACATTTGTGCACATTCAATACACATGTAAAAACTTACAACTGCTCACACACTGCCACAGGATATGTTCATTGTTCACAACATACCAATTTAACAAAGCTGGACAGAGACGTTAATATACAGCCATCTTTGACTTTTACATCTTAAACACACACACAGCCCAAAACTGACACAAAATAAAGCTGTAGTGAAAAAAAGTGTAAACTGCTATTTTGTCCATTGGTCTTGAAAGGCAACAACAAGCCCTAAATGTCACACAAACTAGCAGATATATGTATCACACAAACAACACAATCTCTATTTCATGAGCAGTTAGATTACGCTTACCCCCTGAACAGCAGCGTAACAGTAAGCATCAGTCCTCCACTCACACACATCTACTGCTGGCTGTCACAGTTCCACTATCACCTCCTGCTGACAAACACAGCAGCCTGCAGCAACAGGCAGCCGTGTGACACACACACACACATGCACGCGCACACACACACACACACACACACACACACACACACACACACACACACACACACACACACATTAAAAATATGTTTATAATGCATTGTAGACATGGAAAGTGTTACTAAAAGTCAAAATGTGTCCAAAATAGAAAGGCTTCAATCTGATTATTGGCTGCAGCAGAGTAATGAAGTGACAACATGATTGGTTTAGTTGAGATTTAGTTAGCTAAGTAAGACTATATGCCTACAATATGTGCATAATATCTGGGCAGATCCAATCATGTAGCCTAATTGAACAGGATTGCACATGTGCAGTTTAGGCTGCTGTGGGTGTGCTAAGCTAGCTTGTTAAAAAAAAAAAACAGGTATTACTATCATTGAATAATTACAGAAGAGGATTAGGGCCACATTTGAGAAATGGATTTGAGTTTGGACATTAAAGCTTCAGTGTGTAACTTAATGAACGTCCGTTACATTCAAGCCATTGCCAAATGAGTTGCTACAAAGCTAATTAAGACTATCAGCTCCAACCTTGGCGCGTGGCTATCTCTGGAATAAGAACTATGATTCACTAATATCAGTGGTAAGATTGGGTGTGGATTGGGCTGTTGGTATCGAGTTTAATTGTCATGATACAAAGTTTATTATCTTGAATATATACACTCCGTATGAGTGTTATCAAAATGAAGCTGAATACTTAAATATATTAGCATTTGTTGTATCTTTTATTCAGGATAATGCCTCAACCAGTATTTTTGTTGTAGGAGACATGAATGCTGACATTTCTGATGCAGACTCTCTGTTTGCTAATCACTTAATGCATTTTTGCACAGACACTGGATTAATACTGTCTAGCAAGGTTATTTTGCCTAATAATAGTCATACTTACATCAGAAAGGCATGGCATACCACTTTGTGGTTAGATCATTGTGTATGTACAACTGATGCACACGCTTCTTTGGATGCTATTCATTATGATTTTGCCATTGCCGATCATATACCGTTTTCTCTGTCTTTAAATGTTAAAAACTTACCAATGTTAACTACTGTGGCTAATAGCATTAACACAGGAAGACTAGACTGGACTAAATTAACCATTGAAGATTTCCAGAAGTATCATATTAGGACTGATGGGTTGCTGGGAAACATTGCACCGCCCAAAGACGCCATAAGATGTGGTGATATTAATTGTAAGAATCCGCAACATAGTAAGGATTTATGTGTTTTATATGACTCAATTGTGGAAACACTTAATATTGCCAGTAGGCATTTTTATAAACCTCGGCGAATGGCATATAGCATCAAGCCTGGTTGGAACGCGCATGTAGCAGAACTTCATGCCAAAGCTCGGTGTGCTTTTAAAGTCTGGATAGAGTCCGGTAGAGATAGACAGGGCCCTTTATTTGAGGAGAAGAGAAGGGCAAATGCAAATTTTAAATATGCACTAAGATTCATAAAAAAGAATGAGAACTCGATGAGGTCAGACTCTTTGGTGTGTAAGATGCATAGCAGAAGTTATAATGACTTTTGGAAAGAGGTTAGAGCCATGAACAGTATTAAAATGTCTTTACCCCCAAATATTGAGGGTGTTAGTGGCTCAGATAAAATTTGCCAGTTGTGGCGGCAACATTATCGCGAGCTGTTTAACTGTATTGGGAGGAATACTTTTGAGGTAGGAAATATTGACAATGATGAAAATGTGGTTATTTATTCAGAAGAGGTACAATCTGCAGTATTGGGATTAGATGACAATAAAGTGTGTGGGTCCGATAAAATAACCGCTGAACATCTAAAATATGCAAGCAAGAAACTTGTTCCCTTGTTTGCTATTTGCATGACAGGTTTCTTAGTTCATGGGACTCTGCCTGAATCTATATTACCTGTTTTATTAGTTCCCGTCATTAAAGACAAAACTGGCAAAATAAATAGCATGGACAATTATAGACCTATAGCCCTAGCTAACATTGTATCCAAAGTGTTGGAGAGAATTCTCCAAACAGGTTGGAACAGTATATTCTTACGACTGACAACCAATTTGGTTTTAAACGCCTTCACGGTACAGACGTGCATATTTGCCTTAAAGGAAATTTTAGAACATTATAATAGCCAGAATTCCACAACTTGTATGTGTTTTATAGATGCCTCTAAGGCATTTGATCGTGTGTTAATTAGTATTCCCTGATTTCTTTTTATCTGGTACTGCCCTTAAAGTGTGTGATGAGATTAAATATCTTGGCCATCATATTGTAAATGATTTATCGGATGATAAGGATATCAATAGACAGTGTCGCAAGATATATGCTCAGGCTAATGTGCTTGCACGTAAATTTGGCTTGTGTTCTGCTAATTTCAAGGTAGCCTTATTCAAAGCATTCTGTACACCACTTTATACTGCCCACTTGTGGCGGTCTTACAGCAAAAAAGAACATGCAGAGACTGAATGTTGTGTATAATGATGGCATGAGACTGCTTCTAAAACAACCAAGATGGTGTAGTGCTAGTCAAATGTTTGTTAATGTTGGTGTGCCTACCTGTTCTGCCTTAATAAGAAATCTTATTTTTCGATTCATGTGTAGAATGGCTGTCTCTGAAAATAGAATTATACAAGCTTTTGCCCACATTGGTTTTAGCTCTGTCAGGTATACATCTAGACTGTGGAGACATTGGCACTCCTGTTTGTATATTTCAAGTGAATGTTATTGACTTTTTATTAATTTAGTTGTATGTACTGTATATTTATTGCTGTGTTTTTTAACTTGTACTATGGACCTTCCTTTTTGAGTCCTGAATAAAGTCATTATTATTATTATTATTATTATTATTATTATTATTATTATTATTATTATTATTATTATTATTAATCAAGTGATTCAATGAACTGAGCAGACGTAGCAAATGATGCCTATGGGGCGACAGAGATGGGGACTCGAGTCTGAGACTCGGACTCGAGTTGCACTTAAGTTGCACAAATAGCTGACTTCAGACTTGACTTGCGACTCGACCCAAAAGACTTCAGACTTGACTCGGACTCGAGCTTCGAGACTCGTCAACAACCTGTTTTCATGCAATTATTGCTTTTTAAATCTAAATTTATTCATGTATTTCTATTTTCTTTTATTGGCGCATATACGTTGTGGAAACGTATGATGAGCTGCATGTCCCCTGCCCTTTGCCATAATGTGTGTGTGATATGTGAGTGCGCGCACATATCAAAAAATGCATTGCCGATGGCAACACCAAGTCCTCCCAGAGTTGTACCTTTTGTCATTAGTTTTGCTTTCAATAACTTGGTAAACAGTGGCAGTAAGCGAACAGCTACATGCAAGGTGTGTGGCACCAAGATAAATGATGCCGGATCAACAATGTCAGACTTCATCAGGCATCTCAAAACGCACCCAGATAGGTCAGTTACTGGATAATATGATAGAGACGTTACATTTAGCATATATCACCACAGGTAACAAGCTAACCACCACACAGTGTTGTGCTAATGCTGGGAACAGGTAAATTGTATCTTTATAGTTGTATCCATATGGTTAGGTTAATATTTCACCAGGTCCGAGGGCTAGAGGGATGTTTTAAGTAGACCCCATAAAGTTCTCCTAGAACTGATTTTGATACTGTACTGTATGGATGGTAGCTACAGGACATGCTTTGAATTCATAAGAGTTAACAATACAGTGTTAGGGACAGATCAGATGGCCAGAGACTTGAGACTTGACTTGGACTTGTGGCAAAAGACTTGAGACTTGACTTGAACTTGCCCCTCAAAGAGTCTTGAGAGTCGACTTGGACTTCCAAACAATGACTTGTAAACATCTCTGTGGGGCGATTAAGTGACTTCATTCCATTTTTCTCATCATCTGGGAGCCATGATTGTGTTCATCACACAATATACAATACATACATACTGCCATGTAGCAGTTTGAAATACTGTACCCAGGACAACAAGTAGAATCAGTAGTGATATGTGGTATTAACAAGAGAAGCAAATACACAGCTCACTGATCAATGGCCATCCAAACCAGCACACATTAGACTACATTCAAACTCACATTACAGCTGATTCTATTCACACATTTAGGCAATCACATATGCACCTTACCTCATCGGAGACAGCCAAGATCTACCAGCACAGCGCATGCATCCATTTTTTAAACATGTTTGTGTGTAGATCCACCTTTTGTCTCTTCAAATCCACATCCAAACCCAAATCCAGCTGGATCCAACAGACTGCTAGTGAACCCAGCATAGCTCTCTACTATCTCTAACTCTTTCTTCAGAAGGGCCTCTCTCATTCCAAGCCCTCTGTCTGTCTCAGCCATACAGAGTATTGCTGCGCGTTGAGCCTGCACTGATCGCACTGTCAGAGTTGTTTGTCTAAATGGCCACTAGACTTCCTTCAATTCTTTCCCAACTTAGCTTTCCTGCCTGTGTTGGTTGGTTTCCCTGGACTGAGCTAAATATAGGGACCACACAAGGTAAAGTGGAAAAGAGCAGAGCAGGAAATGTATCACAATATGCTTGTGCACACGTTGATCTTTGTTTCTGTGTGTCTTCCTGCCCTAAATCCCCCCAACATTCATGATAATTTAGTAAGTTAAATGTCCAGTGAATTATATGGTTTAGGTAATTACATTTCTTTAGCATTTCTTTAGCGTGTGTGTGTGTGTGTGTGTGTGTGTGTGTGTGTGTGTGTGTGTGAGAGTGTGTGTGTGTGTGTGTGTGTGTGTGTGTGTGTGTGTGCGTGCGTGCGTGCGTGCGTGCGTGCGTGCGTGCGTGCGTGTGTGTGTGTGCGCGTGTGATGGTCAAACCATCCCATATTCCCCTGTAATGACGTCGTACACATTGTTTTGTCTCTCTGGGCTTCTAAAAATGTCTGCCTAAACAAAAGCACTGCCTGCACATCCTGCTGCCTGGCTGAAAAAAAAGAATGGAACTCCAACTTTTATTGTCTCACATTTCCAATGAGGGGCTGTATGGCATCTACTGTGGGGGGGCACCAGAGTTTAGTGCCATTTAGTCAAATGGAGTAAAATTGTTTAAAGTTTATTAATTCCCTGATTGATGAACTGGGTCGTGTGTATGTAACAACATTATGACATATTTAGTGGAAATGTCTGGCCAAAAACCAGGGATCTTTTTTTCCATATAGTTTGGAGTGAGATTTGGTACCCGTGATGTCGGTGCATTTCATGAGTAGGCCTTTTGTGACATCACACAGCGGAGGGGCAGGGTCATGACTCCTCAACCCCCTGGAACTTAAAACATTCAGCAGCCAAATGAGAAAAACATACCCAGTCAATAATCATGGTCAATGATGACTATGTATGTTTGATCAGCACATTTGCCAACCTCCAGTCATTGCCTAAATTCTGCTGATTAATGGCTCTATCCATCCATCCGTCTTCGTCCGCTTATCCGGTGTCGGGTCGCGGGGGGAGCAGCTCCAGCAGGGGACCCCAAACTTCCCTTTCCCGAGCAACATTAACCAGCTCCGACTGGGGGATCCCGAGGCGTTCCCAGGCCAGGTTGGAGATATAATCCCTCCACCTAGTCCTGGGTCTTCCCCGAGGCCTCCGCCCAGCTGGACGTGCCTGGAACACCTCCCTAGGGAAGCGCCCAGGGGGCATCCTTACCAGATGCCCGAACCACCTCAACTGGCTCCTTTCGACGCAAAGGAGCAGCGGCTCTACTCCGAGCTCCTCACGGATGACTGAGCTTCTCACCCTATCTCTAAGGGAGACGCCAGCCACCCTCCTGAGGAAACCCATTTCGGCCGCTTGTACCCTGGATCTCGTTCTTTCGGTCATGACCCAGCCTTCATGACCATAGGTGAGGGTAGGAACAAAAACTGACCGGTAGATCGAGAGCTTTGCCTTCTGGCTCAGCTCTCTTTTCGTCACAACGGTGCGATAGATGGAATGTAATACCGCACCCGCTGCGCCGATTCTCCGACCAATCTCCCGCTCCATTGTCCCCTCACTCGCGAACAAAACCCCAAGGTACTTGAACTCCTTCACTTGGGCTAAGGACTCATTCCCTACCTGGAGAAGGCACTCCATCGGTTTCCTGCTGAGAACCATGGCCTCCGATTTAGAGGTGCTGATCCTCATCCCAACCGCTTCACACTCGGCTGCGAACCGATCCAGTGAGTGCTGAAGGTCACAGGCCGATGATGCCATCAGGACCACATCATCTGCAAAGAGCAGCGATGAGATCCCCAGCCCACCGAACTGCAACCCCTCCCCATCCCGACTACGCCTCGATATCCTGTCCATAAATATTACAAACAGGATTGGTGACAAAGCGCAGCCCTGGCGGAGGCCAACCCTCACCCGAAACAAGTCCGACTTACTGCCGAGAACCCGGACACAACTCTCACTTTGGTCGTACAGAGATTGGATGGCCCTGAGTAGAGACCCCCTCACCCCCATACTCCCGCAGCACCTCCCACAGTATCTCCCGGGGGACCCGGTGATACGCCTTCTCCAAATCCACAAAACACATGTAGACCGGTTGGGCATACTCCCAGGCCCCCCTCCAGGATCCTTGCGAGAGTAAAGAGCTGGTCCGTTGTTCCACGACCAGGACGGAATCCGCATTGTTCCTCTTCAATCTGAGGTTCGACTATCGGCCGAACCCTCCTTTCCAGCACCTTGGAGTAGACTTTACCAGGGAGGCTGAGAAGTGTGATACCCCTGTAATTGGCACACACCCTCTGGTCCCCCTTTTTAAAAAGGGGAACCACCACCCCAGTCTGCCACTCCTTTGGCACTGTTCCAGACCTCCACGCGATGTTGAAGAGACGTGTCAACCAGGACAGCCCCTCCACACCCAGAGCCTTGAGCATTTCCGGACGGATCTCATCAATCCCAGGGGCTTTGCCACTGTGTAGTTGTTTGACTTTATCAGTGACCTCCGCCTGGGAAATCGACGACAATCCCCCGTCATCCTCCAGCTCTGCCTCTAACATAGAGGGCGTATTAGTCGGATTCAGGAGTTCCTCAAAGTGCTCCTTCCACCGCCCTATTACCTCCTCAGTTGAGGTCAACAGTGTCCCATCCTTACTGTACACAGCTTGGATGGTTCCCCGCTTCACCCTCCTGAGGTGGCGAACAGTTTTCCAGAAGCACTTTGGTGCCGACCGAAAGTCCTTCTCCATGTCTTCTCGAACTTCTCCCACCCGCTGCTTTGCCTCTTTCACGGCAGAGGCTGCAGCCCTTCGGGCCCCTTCGGTACCCTGCAACTGCCTCCGGAGTCCTCTGGGATAACATATCCCGGAAAGACTCCTTCTTCAGTCGGACGGCTTCCCTGACCACCGGTGTCCACCACGGTGTTCGTGGGTTACCGCCCCTTGAGGCACCTAAGACCCTAAGACCACAGCTCCCCGCCGCAGCTTCAGCAATGGAAACTTTGAACATTGTCCACTCGGGTTCAATGCCCCCCAGCCTCCACAGGGATGCACGAAAAGCTCCGCTGGAGGTGCGAGTTGAAAGTCCGTTGGACAGGGGCCTCCTCAGACGTTCCCAATTTACCCGCACTACACGTTTGGGCTTACCAGGTCTGTCCAGAGTCTTCCCCCCACCCCCTGACCCAACTCACCACCAGATGGTGATCGGTTGACAGCTCTGCCCCTCTCTTCACCCGAGTGTCCAAAACATACGGCCTCAGATCAGATGAAACGATTATAAAATCGATCATTGACCTTCGGCCTAGGGTGCTCTGGTACCAGGTACACTTATGAGCATCCCTATGTTCGAACATGGTGTTTGTTATAGACAATCCATGACTAGCACAGAAGTCCAACAACAAACAACCACTCTGGTTTAGATCAGGGAGGCCGTTCCTCCCAATCACGCCTCTCCATGTGTCTCCATCATTGCCCACGTGCGCGTTGAAGCCCCCCCAGCAGAACAATGGAGTCCCCCACTGGCGCCCCATGCAGGACTCCACTCAAGGTCTCCAAGAAGGCCGAATACTCCGAACTCCTGTTTGGTGCATATGCACAAACAACAGTCAGAGTTTTCCCCCCCACCACCCGCAGGCGTAGGGAGGCGACCCTCTCGTCCACCGGGGTAAACTCCAACGTAGCGGCGCTTAGCCGGGGGCTTGTTAGTATCCCCACACCCGCCCGGCGCCGCACACCCTGAGCAACTCCGGAGAAGAAAAGAGTCCAACCCCTATCCAGGAGTACGGTTCCAGAACCGAGACTATGCGTAGAGGTAAGCCCCACCAGATCTAACCGGTAGCGCTCCACCTCCCGCACCAGTTCCGGCTCCTGTCCCCCACAGAGAGGTGACGTTCCACGTGCCCCAAAGCCAGCATCTGCTGCCCGGGTCTGGTCCGTCGAGGCCCCTGACCTTCACTGCCACCCATGTGGCAGCGCACCCGACCCCAGCGGTTCCTCCCACAGGTGGTGGGCCCATGGGATGGAGACAGAGGTGCCACGTAGCTTGTTCGGGCTGTGCCCGGCCGGGCTCCGTGGCAAACCCGGCCACCAGGCGCTCGCCGAAGAGCCCTCTGTCTGGGCCTGGCTCCAGACGGGGGCCCCGGGCTTCCTCCGGGCAGGGTCACTCCATCCCTTCCTCGTTCTATCATGGGGTTTGGCTCTAGTTCACCTAAAAACCCTTCTATCCTTAAACTTGTTTTCAATCAAATGTGTAAATACCTTAACTTGCTGAATTCTATTTGGTGGTTATTTCTATTTGATGAAATGGATTCTGCATTCATAGAAACATGAATTAGTTTGGTAATATTTTTAATTTAGTTAATTGTTGTGACAGCAACTGCGTTCACCTGTAGGGCTGAGTTCAAATGTTCGGTAACACTTTATAATAACTACACATAATTCATCATTTATTAAGCATTAGTTAACTATTGGTTAATGGTTTGTTCATTATTACTTATTAATTGTTCATACATAGTTCATCATGGGTAAAGTATTAGATCACACAATTATAAATGGTTTGTTCATAGTAAATAAGCCTATTAGTTAATGTTTTTTTTCATCATTATTAATTAATTGTTCTTACATCTTTCATCATCAGTAAAGCATTTATTCACATAGTTATAAATGGTTTGTTCATAGTAAATAAGCCTATCTTGAAAAATATGTTTGTAAGTACATGATTTATACTTAACAAATAATGAAACAACCATTTGGAAATGAAATAATTTTCCCATTATAAACCAGTTACTAACTATTGCTAAATGCTTTGTTCATCATTTGTAAAGCACTGCTCCTTTGTTAATTCTCATGAATGAAGCATTTGTATACACACTCATAAATGGTTTGTTCATAGTAAATAAGGCTCTTGGAAGTTATGTTCATAAATAGAAGTTTGACACTTTCTAAGTATTGCAAAAACCATTAGTAAATTAAATAATTTTCCTTTTATAAACTATCTACAAACTAGTAGTAATTTATTTGTTTATCATTTGTAAAGCATAGTTCTTACATTCATTCTAATCAGTAAAGCATTTGTAAAAGCTGTTAGTAAATGGTTGGTCCATAGTAAGTAAGCCCATGTAAAATGTTTATCAGTATATTTTTTAATAATTCCTACATGATGCATTAACCATTTGTAAATTAAGTAATTTTACCATTATCAACTAGGTACTCAGGAACGTAAACGGTTGTTTATAACTAGGAAGTTAATGATTAACAGACTATCTAGACCTACATTTGTTCATGTCTTAAATAAAATGTTATGATTTAGAAAAAGGCCTAAACTAATAGCTTGGGTGTTAACACATCTGTTACAAATACTTACCAATAATGTAATCCATGATTAACTCATGAGTTACTACTGGTTAGTTAAGTATACTGTGTGAGCCCATCTAAAGTGAGTACTTTCTATGCTTTACAAACCATTTATAAATGAGTTCCAAAGGCTAACAGAACCTGGACACACACATGTATTGCTCTATTTGGACATGCCTTCAGAAATATGCCTATGGATAGTTAGTGTTAATACATCTTTAACAAGCACTTACCAACATATCAATCCATGATTAACTCATGAGTTACTACTGGTTAGTTAAGTATACTGTGTGAGTCCCATCTAAAGTGAGCACTTTCTATGCTTTACAAAGCATTTATAAATGAGTTCCAAAGGCTAGCAGATACAACAGAGACACAAGTAAAAAAAAGTATTTGTAACCCTTATTACGATGTCGCAAGAATGTACATTTATGAAATAGCTCGTAGTAGTGTTATGTAGTTGATATCAATGTGAATTTGGACCAGAACCAGAAGAAAACTAGATTGTTAAGAGCCAGAGAATTGAACATCAATAAAGAGACTAGAAAAACAGGATAAAGTTTGAGAAGTGTATTAATATACACAGAAACATGGCATACACATATACAGATAAAACACAGGTATGAAAAATAACAACTAAAATAATAAAGTGCGCTCATAAAATAAACCCTTTTCAGTTCTATGAGCTCAATTGTTCTTTGATGACAAGAGTTCAGAGATGTTCAACGTTGGGGCCCATATGAGTTTGGTTTCTGTTTGTCCTACCACCATGAAGAAGGAATCCAGTGCAATCTGTATAAGTTCTGAGTCTCGATCCTGTAGCTCGCCACCCAGCCCACTGAACTGGGAATCTCTAACCCCTGGAAGACTCTGGGATCTGAAGAATCAATGTGATTCAATATCCCTCTCTGGACCGGACCTCCTGTGCGTAGCGCTTCTCAAATCTCCACCTCCTCCACCTGTAGATAAGGCCAAATCAGTTCTCTCAATTACTATTCAGTAATAAAATCAACTGCTTAGGCTACAATGAAAATAAAATGAGGTGATATTTCATAACCCATATTTGAAATATCTAAATCTCTATTCAGTTGTACAACCGTTCTTAAATTTCTTCTCTTACGTATCAAAAGTATATAAATCCCTTTCAGGTATCAAAAGTACATTTATATTATTTTGTAACCTTTATACCAAAAATACATTTCTAATTCAAGTTTTATGGAACCTACCTTAGTAACATTAACACTATTCTTAATATAATTGCATAAATTGCATGTAAACATCTCTCAAATTGTATTATTTTCCCATAACTTAAGCTACAGTGTTGTAATTTAGAGGCATTAAGACATGCGTGCTTATTTATCCCTCCCTGCACAGGTAACCGTAGAAAGAATGCACTAAATATTAGCCTCTTTGAGTTACTTCTCCATAAACTCCAGTTAAACAATTAAACACACAACTTGTACTAACATTCATTCAACAGATACCCGCAGCTAGCAATAGTGTTGAAAAGCAACATTACTTTCCATAACCAATAGATAGAATCATTAGCCTTTTCACAGGCAATACGCAGTACTCCGCTAGCCTTTTGTGGCTAATTACCCTATTAGCATATGAACACAGCATCTTAGCTAACCCGTTAGCTTTGCACTATTAGAAATAGACAGTATTAGCACCGTTCTCTTAATACAACCATGATTAGCACCGATTAGCATGGATGCTAGCGAACTCAAGGCATAGCTAGTGTTAAGGCATAGATATATACCCTAGATGTCGCCTTGACAACGGCAGTTCATTGGAACGAATGCGTCAACAGAGCCGCCATTTTGGAACAGGGGAGTCACTCCTCTTTAATGCATCAGCGTCAATGTAGGCAAAGGGCTAACGGAAAACAAATCACCATAAATCATCATGAATGCGATTTTTCTAGTTTTCGTGGTCCGTTCCAAAGGTCAGACTTATATTTATGATCGTGTCCAGAGAAAAATTAAGCTTTTGATATATGTATGTATATATACATATATATGTATATATGTAAGTCTAGGTTTATAGTCCCATTCTTCCACTTGATACTGCTTCCACTTAAGTAAACTTAAGATGAACTATCGACTACAAAACAAATAGACTAATTAATGTGTTAATACAAAGAATATTTATTATGATTGGTTCACAGATCTGAGTCCAAACGGAAACTTCACCCTTCTGAACTAAGAGGTTCTGCTTCAAAGTGAAGTTTAAACAGACTGAAATGTCCAGGCTCATTCCTCCACTATTTATTTCTGTATGTATTTATGCGTTAAATATAATTTTAACGGGCACTGAGCTCCAGATCTTGCAGCCGCAGACGGTCTCTGTTGCCCCGCTGTAGCCTCTTTCCGTCCGTCTGCCGCCGGCAAACTTAGTGGAACTTTCCGCCGATATCGACATACCGGTCGTCCTGGACTACGTGTAACATCCTCCCGGACTATGTTTAAGATCCTCCCGATCACCATTCTGTCTTTGGCCAGTCCGATCTGGATCAGCGGGGACCGGCGCAGCAGCGAGGCGAAGCTGTGTTTTTGCCCAGGGGAAGAGACGCTGCGGCCGGCCACGGAGCTCTCCGCCTCCCGCTGCCGCCGGAGCTCAGATTGCTGGTCGAAGGCGGCATATATATATCATAAATCGCATTGTCACCTGTTAAATGTTATCCGTTGCTGTTTGTTCTTTTCATTTCCTCTATCGAACATCAATAAGCAGCACAAAAGTCTGGCATCTCTAGCGTTGATCTGAATGCGGGAAAAGGTCGGACCCCTGTTCCAAGATGGCGGCGGTTTTGACGTATGTTTAGAACCTCAAGGCGACATCTAGGGTATGTATCTATGGTGTTAAGGAATGACTCACCATTTTAATGGAATTCACTGCCTTTAACTCCGTGACAACAGTGGATTCAGGCACAGCTCTCTTTCGTTCTATTCACAAAAAAGCATAGCCAGTATTAGATAGGATTTAATTCAATAAATGTCGTTTTTTTTCTCTTACCGAGTGAAAACGGCTGCCTACGTGCCGATGTAGCGCCAAAAGGGGACGTGAGGAGACGTAAATCAGAGATCTGACGTAGCCTAGTTGATAGCTGATTGGTCAGCTCACGGACCCGAGTTCACCCATTGGCTTATTTACAAGCCCATCAAAGCTAAGTGAAAGTTAAATCATTTTCCACTATTTTCTCCCATATCTCTTACAACTATTTTTGACCATATTTTAATAATTTGGAAAACAAAACGAATGTCTCAAAATAAAATAAAATAATATAGGGGTGTCATTATTGTTAACTTTGATGGGCTTGTAAATAAGCCAATGGGTGAACTTGGGTCTGTGAGTTGACCAATCAGCTATCAACTAGGCTTGTTTGTTGAGCTCATCGGAACGTGACGTCGTATAAGCCTGTTGTTATTCACTCGATAATAGAAAAAGAACGACATTTATTGAATTAAATCGTATCTAATACTGGCTATGCTTTGTTGTGAATAGAACGAAAGAGAGCTGTGCCTGAATCCACTGTCGTCACGGAGTTAAAGGCAGTGAATTTCATTAAAATGGTGAGTCATTCCTTAACACTAGCTATGCCTTGAGTTCGCTAGCATCCATGCTAATCGGTGCTAATCATGGATGTATTAAGAGAACGGTGCTAATACTGTCTATTGCTAATAGTGCAAAGCTAACAGGTTAGCTAAGATGCTGTATTCATATGCTAATAGGATAATTAGCCACAAAAGGCTAGCGGAGTACTGCGTATTGCCTGTGAAAAGGCTAATGATTCTATCTATTGGTTATGGAAAGTAATGTTGCTTTTCAACACTATTGCTAGCTGCGGGTATCTGTTGAATGAATGTTAGTACAAGTTGTGTGTTTAATTGTTTAACTGGAGTTTATGGAGAAGTAACTCAAAGAGGCTAATATTTAGTGCATTCTTTCTACGGTTACCTGTGCAGGGAGGGATAAATAAGCACGCATGTCTTAATGCCTCTAAATTACAACAGTGTAGCTTAAGTTATGAGAAAATAATACAATTTGAGAGATGTTTACATGCAATTTATGCAATTATATTAAGAATTTTAATGTTACTAAGGTAGGTTCCATAAAACTTGAATTAGAAATGTATTTTTGGTATAAAGGTTACAAAATAATATAAATGTACTTTTGATACCTGAAAGGGATTTATATACTTTTGATACGTAAGAGAAGAAAATTTAGGAACGGTTGTACAACTGAATAGAGATTTAGATATTTCAAATATGGGTTATGAAATATCACCTCATTTTATTTTCATTGTAGCCTAAGCAGTTGATTTTATTACTGAATAGTAATTGAGAGAACTGATTTGGCCTTATCTACAGGTGGAGGAGGTGGAGATTTGAGAAGCGCTACGCACAGGAGGTCCGGTCCAGAGAGGGATATTGAATCACATTGATTCTTCAGATCCCAGAGTCTTCCAGGGGTTAGAGATTCCCAGTTCAGTGGGCTGGGTGGCGAGCTACAGGATCGAGACTCAGAACTTATAAAGATTGCACTGGATTCCTTCTTCATGGTGGTACGACAAACAGAAACTAAGGAAGACTCGTTCAAGAGTGGGGACAAAGACAGATTTAAAGAGTCAAAGTACAAGTTTAGCAAGGCGGTGAAGGAGGCTAAACGACGATACTCTGAGAAACTCCAAAACCAGTTCTCAGCTAATGACTCTGCAACTGTCTGGAAAGGACTTAGGCAGATCACCAACTACAAGCCTAAAACCCCCCACTCCTTCGATGACCGACACCTAGCCAACGACCTGAACGAGTTCTACTGTCGATTTGAAAGACAAAAGGTCAGTCCTGACACCATCCCCCACGACACCTCCCTACAGCTACAGCCACTGTGCATCACCTCCACCTCACCCACCTCAGCAGGACCTTGGGCCCCCCCACCAAAGCCCTCCTTAAAGGTCTCCACCTCCACCCCCCTACCCACCTCAGTGACGACTCTCTCCATCCACGAGAGGGATGTCAACAGACTCTTTACGAGACAGAATCCCAGGAAAGCTGCTGGACCAGATGCTGTCTCCCCATCAAGCTTGAAGCACTCTGCTGACCAGCTGTCTCCAGTGTTCACAGACATTTTTAACACCTCACTTGAGACATGTCATGTGCCAGCCTGCTTCAAGACCTCAACCATTATCCCTGTCCCCAAGAAGCCAAGGACCACAGGACTTAATGACTTCAGACCCGTCGCCCTGACCTCTGTGGTTATGAAGTCCTTTTAGCGCCTTGTGCTTTCACACCTCAAAGCCATCACCGACACCCTCCTGGACCCCCTGCAGTTTGCCTACAGAGCCAATAGGTCTGTAGATGATGCAGTCAACCTGGCCCTCCACTACATCCTCCGGCACCTGGACTCTGCAGGAACCTACGCCAGGATCCTGTTTTTTGGACTTCAGCTCTGCCTTCAACACCATCATCCCGGCTCTGCTCCAGGAGAAGCTCTCCCAGCTTGGTGTGCCTGACTCCACCTGCAGGTGGATCACTGACTTTCTGTCTGACAGGAAGCAGCATGTGAAGCTGGGGAAACACGTCTCCAACTCACAGACCATCAGCACTGGATCCCCTCAGGGCTGTGTTCTTTCGCCTCGGCTCTTCTCCCTCTACACCAACAACTGCACCTCCAGTCATCAGTCCGTCAAGCTTCTGAAGTTCGCGGACGACACCTCCCTCATCGGACTCATCTCTGATGGAGACGAGTCCGCTTACAGGTCGGAGGCTGACCACCTGGTGAAGTGGTGCAACCAAAACAATTTAGATCTCAACGCTCTAAAGACAGTGGAGATGGTTGTGGACTTCAGGAAGAACCCAGCCCCCCCTGCCCCCCTTCACCCTCTGTGGCTCCACAATTAACATTGTGGAGTCTTTCCGCTTCCTGGGAACTACAATCTCCCAGGACCTCAAGTGGGAGCTGAACATCAGCTCCCTCGTCAAGAAAGCACAACAGAGGATGTACTTCCTGCGGCAGCTGAAGAAATTCAACCTGCCAAAGACAATGATGGTGCACTTCTACACAGCCATCATTGAGTCCATCCTCACATCCTCCATCACCATCTGGTACGCTGCTGCCACTGCCACTGCCACTGCCAAGGGCAGACTGCAGCGTGTCATTCGGTCAGCTGAGAAGGTGATTGGCTGCAATCTGCCGCCGCTCCAGGACCTTTACGCCACCAGGACTCTGAAACTGAAGGAATTATTAGGGCCCGAGCGCCGACAGCGGCGAAGGCCCTATTGAAACTGAAGGAATTCTTCTTTCTTCTTTCTTCTTTCTTTCTATTATTTTCCCGTCAAATGAATTGGCTTTTTGAGGGCCTAAATATATTCAAAAACTCACCAAATTTGGCGGTCGCATCAAGTCTGGTCAAAATTTACGTATTTTAAGGGTTTCGGGAATAGGCGCACAAAAATGGCTCGCTAGCGCCCCCTACAAAGTTAAGAAAATTGAGCCCCTCCAGTGCGTTTAACGTAGACTCACGAAACTTGGTACACATATGTAACATGTCAAGACGTACAAAAAACTTCATTAGAGCCATACCCTAAACCCAACAGGAACTCCGCCATTTTGATTTCAAAGTTCGAAATTAGTGCGATTTTGGGCATTTCCACATGTCGTACTTTAACGAACTCCTCCTAGAGATTTCATCTGATCAACTTCAAACTCGGTCTGTGCTATCTTAAGATGTTAAAGATGAAAAGTTGTTAAAAAGAAAAACTTTTCGTCATAGGACGTGGCCGTGGCGGGGCGGCCATTTTGTGCGTTTCGCCGCCGAAACAGGAAGTGGGTGTAACTCGAGTGTACGTTGTCCGATTACCTCGAAACTTTTCAGGGATTCATAAGAGTCCAACCCTGAGGACAAATAAAAGGCCGATATTTACTTAAAGTCATAGTGCCCCCCTAGTGGCAACAGGAAGTAGGCCTAAAAGTCAAGGTGCTATACTTTAACGAACTCCTCCTAGAGATTTCATCCGATGGACTTTAAACTTGGTCTGTACCATCCCAACACCTTAACGATGAAAATTCATTAAAAGAAAAACTTTTCGTCAGACGGTGTGGGTGTGGCGTGGCGGCCATTTTGAGTGTTTAGCGATGACCAAAGAAGTTGTTGTAACTTGAGTGTACGTTGTCGTATCTGCCCGAAATTTGTCACGATGGACAAGGGTCCAGGCCTGAGGACACCTACGGGCCAAAATTGACTTTTGGTCATAGCGCCCCCCGCTGGCAACAGCAAATCTGCCTTATATAACAAACATAATCCGATTTGCATGAAACTCAGAATGTGTGGTCTACATGTGATACTGAGCCTTAATGACAGGTTCTATCTTTGCTGGACAGTAACAGTAAGGACAGAGTTACATTCTATATCCTGAATAATTCACTTTGGACGTGCTTACGTGTAAGGTGAGCGTATTGTGTCACTTCCGGTGTTCCCGTGTTACAAACGCTAGTTTGCTGCTCCGGCAATAACTTACTGAACTCTGCTTTACTGCTTAAATTAGCGGCTATTTGCCTGGATTGCATTTGAATTACAATTGTTTTACTCAAGCACTTATACTTAGTTTCACTTACAGTGACTGACTCGCTGAATTTACAATTGTTAAAACGCTGTTAGCTACTTTAGCTTAGCCATTATGGCTACTTCCTCTCCCTCTCCAGCTCTTTTCTTGCTCTGTGTGTCAAATGTTTAGCTATTCCTCTGCCTCCTTTAGTGATAACGATACATGTAATAAATG